>JAECUM010074585.1:0-15396 GCA_016617855.1 Megalonaias nervosa | reverse complement strand
TTCCATGCTTCTCGCACATCGTTAAATAACATTTACATAATATAGAGTGCTGCGAGTCTATTCTCTTAAAATAAGTAACAGAAAAGCGTGAAGACTTTGTAAAATTTAACAAATAATTTATTTCCCTAGAATACAGAGTGAAAAATGAGAAAAAAGAACTAACGGTGTTGCGAATTAAATCCAAAAATAATCCAAGAATTAAAGACACAAGTCCTAGTAATAAAATGTCCTGAATAAAACTCAGTTCAAGTCGCGATGAGATCCAAAATTGAAGACGATGACGTGTCTGTTATGTCCTGTGTAGCGCTGATGTTTTAACAGTCTCTTGTTGAATCACAGAAATATTATTCCAGGTTTGAATTCAGTATAAATTCCAGTGAATGTCTTTATCCAAGAATTTTATCAGAGCACGTTTGTATTTCCATAGAAAATAATCACTTGAATTCAGTAATTTAAAGAAAATAACAATCAGCCCAAACTGGTCACAACATAATACAACTAAAGTGCTACATGTTAAAGCACGACTGGTAAAATCCTCACAGTCACAAGATAATATAGTTCTCTGCTTGACTCCAGGTTCCAATTAGCATTTTCTAAAAACAACCATTACCTCATGGAAAATAACTTTCTAGAATGATCTTATGAGCTTTGTGTATTTACAACACAATAACCTACAAAATTCACTTAGGAATCTCCAAAACCTGACCCAAATCAAAATGTTTCGGATGGGGTCGATAAAAGGTACTTAATCCATCAGCCACGTGTTTTATCTCAATTGTTGATTAATTCTATTCAGATAATAGAGCATCGATATACGTTTCATCTTCCTTGCCAATGGTCACAGTATAAATACTAATACACAAAAAAATTGAAGCTGAGGAATAAAGACCAGAGTATCTTATAAAAACATTGTATTCAGACATACACATGCCTCTCGAAGAAGATTTCTTCAAAAATAAAATTATACTGTTCCAATTAATATTTACATTTATTTCATATCTGTGAGAAGGAGAGAAACAGAAACGAATGTAAAAGGAAAAACCAAGAAAATCAGTGTGCAATGCAGTTTCTTCACGGCTTTAGATACATCGTCCCAAAACGCAAATTTACAATAACGAATTACAATCTATTTTGTACTTATTTCATTTACACCTCAAGGGTCCATGCATTTCACGCATGGTTAAATAAAATTTGCATAATACAGGGTATGCATTTTATAAACATAAAATTGAAAATGACATCAGCTCGACAACAAGAAACTCTCTAACTAGAAAAATATCAAAGAAGTAGTTTTGAAACTGCTGCGTAGAAGACTAGATTTAACATCATGATTAGTATTTGAAACATTCTGTTGAAGTTGGCCGAAGAAAAAGTTTGAACTGTGCCCTTGATTGTATTCCAATGACTGAGTAATCAGACATACGCGTGTAAAAGGACAAATAGTATCCTTCTGAAAGACAATGTTCCCGTATTCATGCATTCAATAATTATCGGTATATATTTAGGTTTACTTCTATCTGCATGTGTGCGAACTAACGAAAAATAAACAAACGACTGATGTAGAAAATAGGACAGATGAGGCGGATGACACACCAAGAAATAATGCATTGTCCTATCAGGAAGACGTGAATTTATTTCATCTTGAAAGACTAGAGTAATTAATAAAGTTCCATATATGACTTTTACCATAAAATGAAGCACGATTGGTATATATATTTTCATGTATTTTTTTGTTTCATATACATCCATGCCAGGGCTGACGGCAAGCTGTTCAACATCGCCTGTCTCCGTGCTAAGACTAAAGTCACAGATGTTCTCATCCGTGATTTGCTCTTCGCCGACGATGCAGCCTTGACATCACACACGGAAGATGGACTTCAGCAGCTGGTATCTCGCCTCTCCCAACCCTGCACGGAGTTTGGACTGACCATCAGTCTGAAGAAGACGAACGTAATGGCACAGGACGCAGACTCCCTCCCAACATCGCCATCGATGGGTACAACCTGGAAGTTGTTGAGAACGTCACATACCTTGGGTCCACCACCTCCAGCTCGCTCTCCATTGATGCTGAGGTGAACGGCAGGATTGCCAAGGCAGCAGCAGTAATGATCAGACTGAACCAGAGGGTTTGGAACAACCCCAACCTCTCTGAGAAGACTAAACTGCGCGTCTACCAGGCCTGTGTGCTCATCACACTCCTCTACAGCAGCGAGGCAAAGACCACCTATGCGAGCCACGAGAGGAAACTCAACAGCTTCCACCTAAGATGCATGCGGCGCATTCTGCGCATCCAGTGGCAGGATAAAGTACTCAACACAGGGGTTCTGGAACGTGCCAGCATGACCAGCATATTCTCCATTCTCAGCGCGAGGCGCCTTCGCTGGCTCAGCCACGTCAAGAGAATGGACCCAGGCCGCATTCCCAAGGACCTGCTATACGGCGAGCTAGCAGAAGGCGCACGACCGACTGGGCAGCCACGTCTACGTTACAAAGATGTCTGCAAGAAGGACATGAAGACGGCTAACATCAGCGTCTTCGACTGGGAGAGCTGTGCTGACGACCGCTCCGCCTGGCGCCTTGCTGTCAAACAGGGCGTTCAGAAAGCCGAGGAAGCGAGAAACACAAACCTCGCTGCAAAGAGAGCCAGGAGAAAGGCCAAAAAACAACAGCCTCAAACAAGCATCGACGTTCACTTGCAGCAAGTGCAACAGAGATTGTCACTCTAGGGTCGGACTCTTCAGCCACTCGCGAAGGTGCAGATAGGACACCCAACCGGAAGCTACACCATCGTCTCCCGAAGACGGACGGATGCCGATATGTTTTTGTTTCATATAGACTTATTGACTTAAAGTCAGAGGTCAGTGTGTCATTTCTTCATATTTACTGTGGCGACGCAAAAACATAACATTTATTACCTTTTTACAGTCCATCTATTTTCAGTTAATTCTGATATATATGAAATTATAAACTCTATAGTGAGTCTGAGTATTAAGAACGAATTGACTGCCCTATATAATATATGATACGGATGGGGTCGATAAAACGGTGCTTTATCCATGCGATGATATAGGAATCCTGAGGACCTTTTCAAACGTTTTAGTTCTCAGGTTCTCAAGTTCATTTACATATTCTCGAAGATAACTCTTATTCCGCTTCAATATCAACATTACCCTCATGTTGGAAAGTTTGTACCTCTGTCTCTGATGCAAACAGTGTTAATGGCAAGTGTTTAACAGCGTTTAAGCGATGAAATTTCACTTGTTTTATCACACATCTGTAGCTTATGTCATTATATGCCTTTGCAAAAATATATCTTGAGAGTTTCAAGTGGAGCTAACTAATAATGACAAGTATATCGGAAATATAAGGTAATATTGAATACACATGCAATACTTTATAACGAATTCCTCAAAAAACGAAAGTAAAGTTTATGTTCTGGACGATACATGGCTCAAATGTCCATTTAGTAAAGTGAATCAGAGGAAAACAAGATGCAAATGACATTAATTGGACCACGTCTCTACTATTCAGACACCTATTGGCATAGGAAACATGTCTCGAATCCCTGTGCTCAATGTCTCTTTTCTTGCACTTTTAAATACTTTCAAATGTCCTTGCACTTGCAACATAGCTGATATGATTTTTACATAAAAGTGTAAAAGTTCAACAAAATTTTTCTACATGGATCTCTCTTTCAAGCAAAACGATTTGTTTTCAAGTGTGTACTAATATTTTCCAGATACTTAAATTCCAGTCATTCGACAACAAGATGTCATTATGCCAAATGGGGAATTAACTTTCAAATTGTTCTAGAAAAGTAATGAATTAGAAATCAATAATATTATTCTTTGGCAGGAGAAGATATTAAAGAACTAAAGATAATTTAAAAATTCTAGTTATTTAACTTCGTGACTTTCCGCTCGTAAGTACTGGTCACTGAATCATGGAATTGTCCATTTCTGCCATGACTTTTACGTAGCAGTTTTAAAAGCACTTCTGTCGATAGAATAATGTAGAGTTTCTTGTTAGGAAGTTACTTACTTTTGCAGACTTTTTATCAAACCTAGAAGCTTTCTTATGCAAATCATATTTTACCATGCGCTAAAGGCATGTAACCTTGACAGGTAATTTTGACAGATGAAACACAGGTTACAATTCATTGTCATAATGAAGGGTTTTGGACGATGCATCCTAAACCATTGAAAGCATGAATAATAGAATGATGTTATGCCTCATCTCTTGAATTTATAGTTTTAATTTCATTTTTATAGATACATAACGCATATAAATGTTCATTGTACATCAAGAATGCAAGCGTTCAATCATATATAAACTGTTTGATCGATAGGTACACTTGTGATTGAATAAAAACTGATAACCAGACTATGCGGGTCTATATTCCTCAAGTTTAATTTGCTTTGTATTTTAGTGTCTTCGTACACTGACACTTGGCAGGTTAAGTTTAAACTTATGTATGGGGTCTAAGAATTAGTCAGAATCAAACATCGTAAGAGATAAAAACGTGTGTTTTTAAGTTTTGAGATTTGACTAGATAATGAACAAATGTTGATGATCTTTGATTAAGGATGTCACAATGATACCAGTGACAGAGGAATATGAGAAATAAGATAATACCGTCTTCGATATAACATTTTCATTAATGTAGTTTAAATTGTAATCTGTGTGATCTACATACCTAAACGCATCACAAATCAAAACACTAAAGTAAATAGTGAAATAGTTTTATATACATAGGAACGTTTTATATTTTATGAGATTCCTTGGAATATCTTCCTCCTAATCAGATTTTGCTAATGATGGTATGTCTAATAATTTGTCACTTACTTCATTTTGGTAAAACCTGTTTTAAAGTCTCTAATACCTACGTTTATTATCTTGATAATTGTTTGAATTTCATGGTGTGCTTTGGATTAAAGTGCGACGGCATATTTTTATCCGATGTCCAATTATGCGAAGACAGACTAGGAACTTCCGTCCTAATATGAGACCACAGATCATTCGAGAAGTTGCTAAACGTTAGAAGCTTCATATATTTGGATGCTGGAGAGATTCAAGCATCTTCAAATCTGTTGGAAACGTCTATCAATATCAAGAAAGGAGAATCCCCTACTAACATCCTCGAGAACCAGCTAGGACAATTTTAGTTAAATTCAGTCGAGATATACTTTCATTCTTATGCACGATATATTTAACTACTTTCTACGCAAAATAGTTATGAAAGAACTGTTCGTACAGATTCAATTCTAATTTTTGCAGATAATGCTCGTAAAACATAAATCAAGGTCTTAAAAATATTTATAGAAAACTACAGGTTTATGAAAACAATGTCTGCCAAAAGAGTGATAAAGAAAGATTGAAGTCTGTAGAGTAGAATGAATATAGTGACAAAAACAATTCTTGTATCTCTTATCAGTCAAATACATTTATTGAAGTAATAGATAAGAATGCGAATGTAACAATACTCCAAGTAAGGTGTCTTATTTCCTTCGATTGTGGCCCATTCTTTATTGGTATCTTATCCTATTAATAGCTGTGAAATACGAAAAAGGAATCAAGTATATTTGTACTGGGTGAATTGGTAAATTCAATACAAGAACATAATACTGAACAAGCAGAGCATGTTAATTCCATAGATATGATTGACATGGAGAGTGTTAGTTCAACTTTGCTGAGGGCTTGATGTGACTGAATCCAGCACATCAACCGATTCCCCCAACGCCATATTCCCAGGAGATTCCACCGCTAAAACCACTAATGATCTCTGAACTTCCTACATTTATGTTATATTTCCCACATTGAATTTCATACGTTTTTAAAGTTATGCATGTGTTTGTTTTGAAAGATTAGCCCGAATTAACTTGACTTTGTTGCCTATTTATGTACAATTTGGGGAAACATGTCTTTGAAATGGCCGCCTGAATATAGTCATCGGTAGATAAATGTAAAAATACAACAAATAAAAATAAGGAAGCATAATTTAGTACTGAAATGCAAATGAGAATTATTTTCAAAACTTATTTTAATCACACTTGTAAGTCCTCTGTGTTATATTCTGTCAGCTTTTATTTCATAGGAATGTGTCAATTAAAACATTAAAACAAATACAATAGGTTTTAAAGATATTAACACATTTAATGCTCACAAACATAACACGAATGTGCGGTACTAATATACATGAGATCTAAAGAAAGACTTGATATTATGTTTCCCGATTGGCAGCTTCTGTGCTAGCTCCTTGATTGGATGGTCCCCTAAGACCTATCTCGTACTTTCTCTTATAAACTATCAAAGTAAGAGACTACCAAGATTAATTCAACGGGATGATCGATAACGACGAAACAAAAACAAGCGAATCAATTATTATATCTTTATTTATCAGAGATTAATAATGTCTAGCAATCTGCAAGAGTGGCACATATATTGGAGAGAATACACTGCTGTATTAAAGAGGACTGAAGCTGAGTTAATATTCATATAGTATCCTTGTAAATCCATGTGACGTGATGTTTGACACTGCTTTTCACTAACGTATTAAAATTTTGCGGTTTGTCTGATATTATATTTGTTTGTAGCTGGTTACTGTCTTAATCGAAGTCACTCTAGCATCGTGTTTTGAGAACAGTTTGCGAAAGTCATTTTACTTTGGTGCACATGGTCTATGAAGGTTCGAAAAATAATAGAAAGCAAATAAAGTGTATATGTGGGACGTTTTAGGCCAGCAATGCTAGTTCCGTTAGATTCCACCTTCTATGGTCCTCGAAGCAATATACTGTTAACTTTTAATTCCTTTCATTTTGCAAAATAAACAAAACAAAGAACAATAATTACACATATAAATATTTAGACGTTTATAGCTGCTAAAGCTAACTGGATGATAGGGACACTGCTGACCGAAGGTATGGTCCTTCTTGAATAAACAACGCTATACTAGAAAAATGAAAATAATCTGAAATTCGGCCGTATACGAAACTGATAAGAATTGAGAGGTGATATTTCATTGACCAATAGTCATTTAAACGAAATTGTTTTGGCTCCCTGTTGTCTACTTTCTCTTTTACACAAGAGCACAGCTCGAAAATATGGAGGATGCGTGACAGGTATTATTTTTCACATATAGGGCAAAGAATTTATTTACATAGTCTTTCATGTTGCCACAGAGCAAACCTTTGCATTTATTTCTAAACTAAACTTACCAGAATAGAATATATGTTTGAATCATCAACGCTTGTTTGATAGCTGGTGCTGTTATACTTATCCGCGTAGATTTTTTCTTACACATTCGCATAACGAGTTTTACAGGATGATTGATAGTGAAGAAGGAAAAAAAGTGAAAGAACGGTAATATCCTATTGCAAACGTTCTCCACTTTATCAAACGGATAAATGTGCTTAAAGATGATATATTTGATAACTTAAATTTTATCTGTCTTCTGATTAATAATTTATAGAAAATAGCTTCTATAATAGGAATATGTATTAAAGAGAATACATCTATCCATCAAAGAGGACTTAAAGAGCTGAATACATATTCACATATAAATCTTGTAAACTGCTGTCAAGTTATATCTGACGTCATTTCAATAACGTGTTAAGGACTGCTAACTTGCGGCGGCGTGTGGCAGGGTGATACTGTACAGCTCCATAATCGATGGGAACGCCGCATCAAGATTTCTGAAGTGTGTTGCTAATATCATTTTTATTTCCTTTTGGTGTTCACGTTCAACGTAAATAAAAAAAAATGAACAGCAAGGAAAGAAAGAGTTTATGTGGGAGTTTTAGCCCATGATTCTCGTTCCGTTGTACTTTTATTCTGATTCCAAAAGACCATATAGTATTTACTAATTTTTGCAATTCCACAATAAAGGTGAATTTGCCATTTTAACCGTACTGATTATACTTTTTTTATTCAAATGAAAGAACACTTGTTGTTCTAATAGAGGAGATATAGAGGGTACATATTGTTGCTCTTTATTTCTATATTCTAAATGCAAAAAAAAAAATCGAAAATATGAAACCTAAATGGCATGGTCGTGATAGTTCTGCACAGGCATAACATATGTTTGTTTTACTCCATGATTCAGTTACTAACTATCCAGGCTTTACTTAAAATACCAAATCCAATTTTCTACTGTAGTATAGTTAAGAACAATTTTAAAACAAAAATCGGAAGATATCCCAGTTCAAATTCGTATTTTGAGCAGTGACACATTTTATGACAAAATGACCAGAACCTATGTATATGCATGCATGAATTAAATTTTCTTTAAATATCATATTTAAGTCCACAGAGGCATGGAGATAGATTGGTATATAAATATTAATACAACAAATAAATTTTAGTTGAGGAATAATGACTAATCTATCATCTTTACTACATCTACATTATATTCAGACATACATCTATCGAACAAGAATTCTTGTAAAATGAAATTGTAAATGAAATTAAAAGCTTGAATTCTTGATGATGTGCACTTAACAGTTGCATACACTATACATCTACAGAAACAAAAGAAACAAAATGAATGAAAAAGGACAAGACGATAAAATTTGTTATGTTCTACTAAGATACATAGTATGAAACCCCAAATTAACAACTAATTATAAACTATTTTGCTTGCTTTTCGTTACTATATCAAGGGTACATTATTTTGCATCATAGAGGTTATAGAATTGATAAACAAATTTCCGATGTAGGCAACTTGCCAACAAGAAACCCTCGAACTATATTAAACTGAAGAAGTAAATTGCTGTGTATGAAAATCTTATATACTTTGTTCTAATTTCAATATTTTTATGGGAACAATTTTTTGAAATAAAATCCCAAAATAAAATGATCACAACCATTTTGTTCTATAATACCGTTTATGTCAAAGATTTATATAATTGTTATCTATCCTATAAATTGTACAAAGCATTTTGGAAATTTCTTTCACCGTTTGGCATAGTAAGATCGATTAATGTACTCAGATAACTGCAGTTTGGATACTTAAGATATTTTGTACATGCTTCGAGTGTTTTCCATTCTTTCCCTCCATCTTACAGAGCATCAAATCAGACTGATGTATTTTCCAAGTTTTCCTTCAATGTTTTCCTTTTTATATGACAGAGTATTAAATCAGATTGGGGTATTTTCCATGTTTTCCCTCTATCTTACAGAGTATCAACTCAGACTGGTATATTTTCCATGCTTTCGATTCATCTCACAGTATCAAAACTCTGATTCGTGTATTTTCCATGCTTTCACTCTATCTCACAGAAAATCAACTCAGACTGGTGTATTTTCTATGCTTTCCCTCTGTCTCACAAAGAATAAACTCAGACTGGTGTATTTTCTTTGCTGTCCCTCTATCTCACAGAGAATCAACTCAGATTGGTGTATTTTCTTTGTTTTCCCTTTATCTCACAGAGTACCAACTTTGATGTATTTGCCATGCATTCCCTCTATCTTTTATCTAAATATGCTCTTGCATGCATAGGGTGAGGAATGATGGAGAGAGTGATAGAGTGATAAATTATTTGTCGCTTTCCTGACCCGCTATGTGATGACGGATCAGCAGTGCAACTAAACAATCATTCGTCATTTTCTGGCAGGTAATTATTGTCCACGAAACTTCTAAATCAAGCAAGTTGAAATTTCTAGAGGGAAATATTGATTTCTCTGCTTTCTGTCTGATATGTTGTCTCGATAAGATCAATTTAAAGGTTTGTAATCCGAGATACATTGCAGATACTGAAGCACACATTTGCGGATAACAAATATAATCAGAATATATCCTATCTGTATATTTGGATAGATATATAGTTGGAACAATACATGTGTTTTCTTTGATTTAGTTTTATAATCGGCGATGAAAATTAACATATGTTTGTTTTAACAATTATTAATCAATTATGTTTCTTGTCTAACATTAAAGTATTTATTCGAGGAGAAAATATATGACTGGACCTCAAACTACACTAATGCCAAGTGGATACTATAAAAACGAACCCAGAAGAATTGTATACTGATTATGCGTTACTTGTATCTGATGTATGCCATTTCATATTTTCTTCCTTTCTCTTCTAATTCTCAGCAAAATTGCTAATTGTGGGAATCAAGATTTTTAAAACAAGGTTAGATATACACTTTGAATACATAAACTGGGTCTGGAATTACGTGTACGACTAGATGAAAATGTTTGATTGGACGAAGTTTAAACTTGACATAAATTTGACCAATCAAATATCTTAAGATTAGACCGAACATTGATATTAATACTTTATAAAAGTTCTGCTGAAATTGTTAAAAGCAATACGTAATGAATCAAACTCAAACTTGGACAAAATTTCACGTATATCATTAGTTCTGTTCTAAGAACTTTCCAGTCTGTCGTAAGCGAGTGAAAGACAAAAAAAGTTTCCTTCTGAAAGGTTATAGCCTCATGTACATCGTACTGCTTCATGTGTTATTGAGTTCTTATGCATTCAATAGTTCCTTTGTATTCATTTTTTCTTGGATATGCATGTGTGCGAAAGAAGGAAACATTCGAATAACTGGTGCAAAAAGAGCATAGACGAGACCAGTTCCACACCAAGAAATAATTCACAACAATACAAAAGTTCGTTGTTCCAACTATACTCAACCATCAAGAACGTGAACTTCGAATTTGATGACAAGATTGACTCGTTACTACCAACACATTAAGTGAATAAGAGATTGTACTTCACAGGGTAGTTATTAATAATAATTTTCCAGTGTGACCTCACTCTCGACGCTCTAACGACCACTGGCAAAGGAAGAACGCATTTCAATGGCCATTTTCCAATATCAACTTCGACGTTGAGATGCACTACCAATACCAAGAAAAATCATTATTCATGTTTCAGAGTTATTTCCCTCTTAGTGTCAGATAAAAGTTGACCGTCGACTATATTACTGTGTTGTCATCAACATCGATCTTTGCTTTCCATTGCTGTCATCCAGTTGCTGCGTTGATGCAAAATGACATACTGTGTCGCCTTCCGAATCCGGATCCAGACTGTCCTTGTACAATATGCAGAATTCAAAATCTAAACCACAAACTTTGCTCGGGTTCTTGGCTTTGATTTTACTTATAACGTCTAGGTCTACGTAAGCACGTCATACGCTTTATCATACCTCTGTAGCATACTTCATTTTATTCCTTTGCAAAATTTAATATTTTGACATTTTGTATTACGATTAACTAATATGTCGTGAACATGAGTTAATATTTAATACACATACAAATGTAAAATATAATTTCTTCCACAGTGATATTGAAAGTTTGTTTTGTTGACGGTATATAATTGACATGTCCATACTTTACGCAACTACTATAATCAATGTTAGGAAAAAACAATAAGCAAATAAGCGGGGCACCTCTTTTCTACAACTCAGGCTCCTTTTAACTTAGAAAATTTGTCCCGATCCCTGTTTTAAGACGACGATATTCAAGGTCACTCTTCTTACACTTTCAATTACATGTCAAAGTTCCGTGCATTTATAACAATGCTATGATTTGCACATAAAGTGTAGAGTTTAAACACAGCGTCCAACCACTCTTTCGCCAACAAGAAGGGATCGCATTATGCCAAATGGGGATAAACCTTTCCAAATTGGTCCGAAACAGCGATGAGATACATCTCGATTATATTCTTCTTTGGCATAAAACAGTAGTAAAGAACACAGAAGAACTTTAACCAGGCTTTTTGCATACATTTTTGGCGTTCAGCGCACAACATCCTGGTGAAATTAGGTCACTGATATATCGAATTGTCAATTTGTTGTACCTGGCAGTTTTAAAAGTGCCTATTTGATTGAATTCAAATGATGTAGTTTCTTGTTGGCAAGTTACTCTCTTTGCATCAAACCTCTAATCTTGATGTTGCAAATTATATGTTAAAAGCATGGCACCTGGATATTTAATTGAAATGCATGAAAAGTAGATTACAATCCGTTACTGTAATGAAGGGTTTCGGACAATGTATCCTAACACCTAAACAATATGAATTATAGACCAAATGTTCATTTTGTATTTTCCACGTTTTCAATATTGCCATCTTCACTATAAGATTACATTAGAGGAAGTGGCTGGATTTCTTGGCTTCCTCCAGATAATTGATTTCATTGATGTTTGAGACCTGGTTTTCCGGTTTCTTTCCGATTGATGATAAAGAGGTTCTTTTGACGTATGCACCGGCAGGTTATAATTGGCCGGCCAATAATGCAACAAAAAGCTTTCATCTGTCGGTTAGTATTACGACGGCAATTTTTGATCTGTTCTGTATCTCAGACAGATCAGTGTACACGAATAAATAAAACTATTGCAGAAAACTAGAGGCTTATGGAACAAATATGCCACAAAAACAGAGAGAGAGAGAGAGAGAGAGAGAGAGAGAGAGAGAGAGAGAGAGAGATTTTGAATCATATAGAGTGGAGTCATGACACAAACTACTTTTATTTCTTATCAGTCAACCAAAATTATTGGTGTACCAGATAAGAACGCGTATATAAAAATAATTTAGCAAAGGCGTCTTCTTTCTTTTTGACAGAGTCTTTATTTATATCTACTTGACCAGCGACGTAACTGTATTTTCTGGAAAGCTAACGGAAAATTCCAATAACTTGTTAAGCAAGGTTAGTCCCTGAATCATGAACATTACAAATGTCAGGCATACATAAATGAAACATGCAAAACAACAATTAATTGAAAAAGAATGCTATTTATCAGGATACATTGTAGTGAAAAAGTTAATGTTGAACTGGCAAATTATCTTACTTTTCTATGATATGATAGAAATATCAAAGATGAGAGTAGGGTTTCTTAGTTTACTGGGCGTTTGTGTAACCGAATCCTACCCAAGGCTGGCCATATCCTTCATATCGATCATAGATGTTGTAACCACCTGACGGGACGTCGACGATGGCGTATACTATGCAAGATGGAACACCTTGTGCACCCCAGTATAATGTTCACAGACAATGACAAAGGTTAGTGTAATAAACTCAGTAAATGTACAATAGTTGACACTTTCTAGACACCTAACATGTTTTTATTAACATACATGTGTTCTGAAAAATAGTTTTGAATGCGTATTATTTCCATCGTAAGGCGATACCTATACCTTTACTCGCAGACTACAACAAAGCCAAAATATGTCACTGCTCCCTAGAAAGAAGCCTAAAACTTCAAAGAACCCTGAAACACGAATAAAACTAGGAAAAGTTATACATCCTCTAACTTAGTACACATCTTGAGAAGAAATCTAAATGCTCACATCTGAGAAGGATAAGTCCATGGAAAGAATCAGAATGATCATAACCAAGACAAATACACTGACGACACAAACTACAAACAACAAACGGAACATAAATGCACAACCACTTCCACATAATGAGACTGTACGAGATGCAGTTAGATGAAGCTGCCCGTAATACATGCATGAATATGAGTGACTATGAAGGGGACAATATGCTTCCAGCCAGACGTTAAAATACTTGACACCACACAAATACATTTTGATAGATGAATATCCAATATGAGTAATCTCGAAGCAATAGGCCACAAAAATATCAAAAGTATCTTCATCAGTGGTGCTGAAGGCTGACTACACATGTGATTCCAGCGGCTCAACATCATCAGGAATTGTCTGAAAGCTTTCCATCTAGACAAACATATGTGTTGAGTACGTTGGCTATGTGCATGTTGCAATAACTGGCACACAGCTTTGCTTAGTAAAGTATAAGCTCCTCCAGAAAATCGCAACAACAGTGGCTTCAGATTCACGTTAAACATCTGATCAATTTCTTTATCATTGGAAACTTTAAAGCAGAGTTTCATGATTATCTTCGCTGAACTTACATTCATACATATAGCAAACTGTCACAATGGAATAAAAAAATATGTTCCCACTGCCACATATGGTTCAATAGATAGGCGACAACTATTATAGAATACATTTCCATCTGAGCCATAGACAAGTTGTCTCTGTGAAAATTGTCGGGCCACAGATCCTTGGAGCCATCTGCCATGGGAAAAAACGCCGAATCTGAGAAGCGATGTTGCATCAGTAATGAGTTTAGAAAATCTATAGCCAAAGTAAATTAGAATCCCTGAAAAAAAGAAGTTCTATTCCATTGAGCTAGAGAGTCACTCCACGTCATTAGATCCAGTCTATAATCACTATTCAATTTCATTGCATAAGTGGTGACGGTTGTTATAGTCCTTTGAGGAGAAATTGGAGAAGATTACCTATTGAATATCAATATAATTAATACTAACCTCGTGTAGAAATAATCTTATTCCTCTACTTGACACCAAACATCGACCGTAATGATGTGGATATAACAATTATCATGAATGCGTCCAGTAATGTCAGTCTTACACGTATAACAAACTGTGCTATCTGTCCAGAATGCGAATATCAGCATCTAATTTGACGTATGAGAGAGAAAGTTCTTCTTTGATTAATGCATTAATAGTTTCTTGCTGTATGGATCGGTGAGGTGCAAACAGTTCCGCAATAAATCTGTACTATTCGAATATTTTCCTTGCACTCATCCTATAGGGCTAATCCTGTATATTCGATATAGTAGATTTACAAAGGGCCTATGCCATATCTTTTTAGAAAAATCATACTGTATCAGCCATGTCAGGCTGCGATGCAGCCCATAAAAAATTTTATACATTCGAATGAAGACGTAGGAGTGTGAGAAAGTCCAATGCGAAAACCATTGTGGAAAGCATTAATAAGATAATCCATACATTCGTTTTCGGAACGATAATGTAATCCTGAAATCTAGTAATGTTGTTGGGTGTGGTTTTGTAGAAGGCAATTACGGACAAAGCATTCAACTCGGTGGGTTGCGCCAGGTCAATTTATATACCAATCTAAGTTAATATTCATGGTATTGCACTATAGAGAGCTTGCAAACAGGACTGTCTTTGGTCATGGCATGTATTTTTATGATCTCGTTTCACCTGCATCTAATTCTTGTGTTCTGGCTAACAGATAGATTCCGGAAAGTCTGTGATAGCTGACTTGAGAAATACTTGAACACTGACTATAAGACTTTACCACCAATTCATACACCGCTGGCTGTAGTTTAATCTTGGAATTCATGGGGCATTTATAATAAGAGTAAATTTACTTATTTATCTCCTTTGATCTGCTTCCGCACTTGTGGACTGATTGGGTCATTGTTCGGTAATGTAGAGACGGACACGTTGTTGTCACGGTAAAGTGGATATTACTAAAACTGCCGATATTCGATCTAGATCCCCAGGCCGACTTAATGTTTGCGAGGGTGTACCAGCTTCCTTCAGTGTTTGAATTCTGATCTGCTAGGAGAGAAGATAAAAGTTCTATAGCAATA
>JAECUM010074581.1:0-13180 GCA_016617855.1 Megalonaias nervosa | reverse complement strand
GATGTATTTAGCCCGTGCCATCGTAGTGGGACGAACGTATGCCGACAAGAACGACACGGCAGAATGGAAAAGAGCCTGGCAAACTATTCGAAAATCTAGCCGAACCAAACAACAAAGAGAAGCAGAACTCCTGTTACAGCAAGCGGGGATATCCAAAGACACACCCTGTGGCATTCCTGAAATGCAAAAGTTGCAAGACGTCTTGGCTCCATGCTACACCTTGAAAGTACACCCTCAAGAAGTGCGTAGACCTCTGTTGTTTCGAGGCAAAAATTTCAAAGGCGGAAAATACATTCACGTCTATCATCACGATGAACATTTTGATGCCATTACCAGTATTACTGCATTTCTGGGATACAGTTATTACTGTGAGAAATGTGACTATGGCTATAACAATCGAGAGCAACACAAGCATTGTGGATCGAAATGTGAGGGATGTTTAGCCTCTAAGCCCTGTCTGGACCAAGGACAAGAACGAGTGCATTGCTCTGCTTGTCAGCGCACGTTTGTCAGTCCAACCTGTTACCGACAACATCTAAAGACGCAACGTTCACAGCAGAAATGTGCTTGTCAATTCCTGAGATTGTGCCCAACTTGTGGACAAGGCATAAGTATCAATAATGCCAAAGCGCACGTCTGTTCAGGAAAGAAGCGATGTCACATTTGTCGCCAAATCGTGGTCTTGGAACACCAATGCTACATTCAAAAATACCATTCCAAACACGAAGAAGAAGAAGATAACCAGAAGAAAGGCAATTTCATCTTTTTCGATTTCGATAGCATGCAAGAGACTGGCATTCACATTCATAATTTCTGTGTGGCTCACCGAGCGTGCGAGAAGTGCATCCAAGAGCCTATCTGTAGT
Organism: Megalonaias nervosa; assembly: GCA_016617855.1. Lineage (NCBI taxonomy): Eukaryota > Metazoa > Mollusca > Bivalvia > Unionida > Unionidae > Megalonaias > Megalonaias nervosa. The sequence goes on along the minus strand of JAECUM010074581.1, from coordinate 12,315 downwards.
CATTGCTCTCACTGCAGCAAGATTCCTGGAGGACGTGAAAAATCTTTCGGGGACTGAACATGCTGGCCGATTTTGCCCAATGGATCTTAGACCCTATCGACGAAACGTGGAGCCAAGAAGACATCGAACGTTACGGAGATTGTCATCGCTACGCCACGGTGATGGCTCACAATTTCTCGGGATACGATGGGCAATTTCTCCTCAGATACTACACGGAACAAAGTACCGAACGTCCTAAAGTGACTTTGAACGGAGCCAAAATCATTTCCATGCAAGTGGGACAGGTGCAGTTTAAAGATTCAATGAGTTACTTGGCCATGCCTTTGAGTCGTATGCCTAAAACGTTTGGAATGACAGAAATGGCCAATGGCTATTTTCCACACTTTTTCAATACCGAAACCAATCAACACGCCGTTCTACCCCATTTGCCTGAGGCTCACTAATACGACCCCGACAACATGCGTACTGAACAACGAGAAGCTTTCTACGCATGGTACCAGACTCACACCTCTAACCCTTTCGACTTTCAGGAAGAAATGTTAAAATATTGTCTTTCCGACGCGTACATTTTACGGCGTTGCTGTGGAAAATTTCGAAAGTCCAAGAGAGAACGGGTGTGTTACAGAGTTTACTGGATTTGTCCAAGCAAGAACTGTCCCGATTTAGTCCGTTGCGAACTACTCCACGACGTGTGATGCGGAGGAATTTTACCCTTTTTGCCCATGTTGCTGAAAGGAGTAATGGGAACATTAGGAGGACCCTTGCTGAAAGGAGCATTAGGAAACATCCTGGGAGGATGAAGATAAAAAGGTCCAAGAAGATAAAAGGGACCTTTGGAGTCAAAAGATCTCAGACGTGATCCTTGAAATCCGATGGAAAGACGAAAACTGGCTTTAGTGCCTTACAAACGATGGATCGAATACCATCGTTGGCAAGAACAACGAACCCCAGATTTATCTCCCAATCCTCATTTGATCGAAATGTCACAGTTACAACACGAATTGCAATCGTTGATGGATCGCAGCGATTTGTCAGAAACGGAAAAATTGCAACGGTACGGTCAATTGTTGCAACGACTGCAACTCTTTCACCAGAAAGCTTTAGACGAAACAGCTCTACCAACTCTGAAAGATTTTAAGACTCTGATGAAAAGTCCATCACCACCACCCAACAGCGGTTGAAAAAGACGCAACCCCACGGATGCCTGAGGAAGAAGAGGCACGAGAAGTCTTTCAAACACCGTCAGCAGCTCCCATCCCTAGTAAGATTGCAGCGTCCTTGTTGACCCCTTCCACTACACCCCAACGAGAAGAACTTAAAGCTTCGGTTCAAAAGATGATGTCCACTCCTCCTTTGACTTAAGTGAAAAAGAAAGAAGGGAAACCAGAAGTGAAAAAAAGAAAAGAAGGCCATAGCCATCCCATTACCAACACCACCACCACCACTACCTTCAACTTCTACACCTGTGGCACATCGGACACGTAAAACCGTTTCTAAACCACCCCCTCGTCCCATTCAGAGTAGCATCAGTGAAGAGTGGATCACTTATTTAAAAAATGGAGTTGGTGTTAGCCAGCATTTACTACGATCCAGTCCATCCTGCAGGTTACCGAGGAGTTCAGAAATTGTATCGTGCTGCCAAAACTCGACTGAAAAGTATCCGTTTACCTCATGTGCAACGATGGTTACAAGAACAAGCCACGTACATCTTACACAAACCCATTCGACGAAAATTTTCCAGAAGTCGCACCCGAGTGGAGGGCATCGATCATCAATGGCAAGCCGATTTAGCCGATGTCTCTCATTTAGCCACCAACAATCGCAGCTACAAATATTTGTTTTGTGTCATCGACGTGTTTTCCAAATTTGCTTGGGTCGTGCCATTGACTTCCAAATCGAGCAGTGAGTTAGTGCCAACCCTCAAACTGGTGTTGAAACACAGCGGTCGTCACCCTCTTCGATGGCAAACTGACAAAGGAACCGAATTTCTGAACCAAGCTTTCCAAAAAGAATTGAAGAAACGTGACATTCATTTTTTTTCACTATCGAGAATCCCGAAACCAAAGCCAGCATCGTGGAACGTTTTCAACGCACCTTGAAAGAACGCATGTGGAAATATTTTATGCATCAACACACTCTCAAGTACATCGACGTCTTGCCACACCTCGTCCAATCGTACAGTCAATCTTACCATCGGAGCATAGGGTGTGCCCCCCAAGAAGTGATTCCCGACAACGAAGTGACCGTCTTCGAGCGACTGTTTGGTACGTCCCCAACAGTGACTGTCCCCAAGAAAGGTGGAGTGTTGGCATCTGGAGATTGGGTGCGCATTGGCAAAACCAAATGCACTTTCGACAAAGGTTTATTACCCAACTGGACCACCGAATTGTTTCGTGTCACTGAACGAGTGCGTGGCCGTTATCCTCCTGTCTATAAATTGGAAGACATGAACGGGGAAGTGTTAAAAGGAACGTTTAACTTGCCCGAATTACAACGTGTGACCACAAAAGAAGACGACGTTACGAGATAGAAAGCATTCTCGATCGAAGAACTCGTAAAGTGGGAAACCGGCGTGTCAAAGAAGTCAAAGTACATTGGAAAGGATATCCGCCGAGATCTGCCTCTTGGATCGACGCTTCGCACATCGTCGACTATAAAAAGAAGTGATCATCATGCCCTTCAACACACCCTCAGCTACTGCAGTGACCACTCCTTCCCCCAGTTCTTCTCTGCAAGATCTACAAAAGCAACCCTTGTGGGTGTGGTGTGGAGAACGTGTGCCTAAAACGCAAATTGTCTTTTTCTGCCAAATCTTTGTGGTGTATTGTGTCATCGGTGCTGCCATTGCCAATTTAAGTTTGCAACAGGGAGACAAACAATTGTGGACCATTTTACTCAGCTGTTGCATCGGTTACTTTTTTCCCAATCCGTCCCTGAAATACTCTCCTAACGGGAACAACAACGGGAACCTTGCGTCCAACGTCAGTCCCCCTTCCAACAGTCACCCTAACCATCCTCTTTTAGACACTCCTCTAACCTCCAGTGATCCCTCGGACACTAGAACTTTGGAATTATGAATAACCAATTTTATTTAACGTTACCCAGTGACAGTTCCATGGAGGTGTTTCCCAATAACACTTTGTGCTGTTTCTCGGCCAGATTACCTCAAGCTATCCAATTGGATCACGAAGCCCATTGGGAAGTGGCTTTGGTGGAAATGATTCACCCTACACAAATCAAAAATATCGTCGAAAATCAAAACACTTTTACGGTGGAAGTTCATGACCTGCAAGTGCAACAAGCCATGGATGAACGCGCCACTATAACTGACTTTATGAAAACACAAGACCCCAAAACTTATCTGTTGAAAATTCCTGCGGGCTATTATTTTAGTGGTCAACATTTGGTGAACGCAATTGCTGACAGGTTAAATTTCATGTTTGGTAAAGGCTTGGAGAAAGCCAGAAGAAGTGTCACGATCGAGTACCACAAAATAGCTCGTCGCCTACTGAACAAATTTTCAGAGGACAAAGTATTGGCCATTACATTTTGTGCTGAATTGTATGACATTTTGGGTGGAGACCCCAAGATGATCAAGATTCAAGACGAAATACCAGCCGTTACTGACAACTTGGATTTTGCGAAATATTTTCGATTCCCTGTAGAAATGAACCAAGGACTGAATTTGATGTTTGTGTATTCCGATGTGGTGGAGTACAACGTGGTGGGACACACCTCCGTACCGTTACTGCGTGTCATTCCTTTCAAAGTGGATTCTGCCACGGCTGCTGACAAGGAAGGTGGAAACACCTATCATGTTCACCGCGAATTTGTACATTCTCACTATTTAACCGTCAGTAAGTCGTATTTCGACACTGTCAACATTACTATAAAAGGATATCTGGGACAAAATATTCCATTCACCAAAGGGAAAGTCACAGTGAAACTCCATTTTTGAAAACGATTACTCTAACCCTTTGTCAGTCATGTATCCTGTGTACCAAGGAGTCGACAGCGAGGACATGGTTTAGGAGATATGCTAAAATCAGCCTTTCCTTCGGTGGCTCCCGTTTTGAAACCGATAGTGACACGGGGATTGCACGCCTTGAAAGATGCCGCGCTGACGCACAGCAAAGAATTTCTCCAAAATGTCATCATTGACAAACAAAACCCAAAAGAAGCTTTCTTGAGAGCAGGCAAAAATGTCTTGCTTTAAATGGGCAAAGACATTTTGGGCCGACGAGAAACTCCTATAAATGTCCTGGGCGATGCCGAATCAGGCATTCCTGCTTCTCTGACGCCACAGCAAGGACAAGGCAGAAAAAGACGACCAAAACACCCCTTCAGAGGACTTCACGCCTCTAGAGCTAGAAAGACTAAGAAAAGAAAAATTGTCCGAGAGTTAGACGTTTTTGATTATTAAAAAAAAGAAAATGATGCACCGAGAGTCTTGTGCTTGTTCCAAGTCGGAACTGGATCTGTTTGCCATGCCACCAACCATGTTGACGATGCAAGAATCCCAATGGGTCGAATTTCATCTCGTCTCCTCTTTGACGGATTCAGCTCCCATCGAGTTTGAAATCAAAGGACAACCGGAAGATTACATCGATCTGAATAGCAGTTACTTGTATCTGAAACTGAAAGTGATCAAAACCGACAACACCAATCCGGGAGCCGATGCCAGAGTAGCTCCCGTCAACAATTTCATGCATTCCTTGTTCAGCGAAGTGGATTTGTACTTGAATAACAAACTGGTCAGCAGTAGCATGGGTACTTACCCTTACCGAGCGTACCTAGAAAATCTCTTGACGTATGGAAAAGAGGCCAAGAACACTCATCTGGATGCTTGCGTGGTATGGAAACCTGAGATAGCAGCTGATGACACGTTTAACGACATAGCCCTGACAGCCGATGACAATCCTCACAATGTGGGTTTTAACAACCGTCGAAAGAAAATCCTGCAAGCTCGTAATTTAGAACTGATGGATCGTTTGCATTTGGACATGTAGTTGCAAGACAAGTATTTGCTGAACGGAGTGGATATTCGCCTGAGACTCAATCGCAGCAGTGTCGCTTTCCATTTGATGGCTCATGCCAATGAATACAAAACCATCATTCAAGAAACCAGACTTTACGTGCGCCGCGTAGAAGTGTTACCTAAAGCGGGAAACGACATCAGTCAAACATTGAGCAGAACGACCGCCAAGTATCCGATACGACGCGTAGAAGTGAAAACGTTCACCATTGCTGGTGGACTCCGATCCAAGATAGAAGATCATCTGTTCCAAGGACAGTTACCCAAACGTTTAATCGTTGGTATCGTCAGCAACGCAGCCCTCAACGGAGCCCACGATCAAAATCCTTTCCAGTTTAAGCACTACAGAGTGTCCAAGATCGAAGTGATGGCAAGACCTTGTGTACCAGACCCTTTGAACCTAACTTTGCCCAGAAGAATTACTTGAGATCGTACTTGTCCCTGTACGAAGCTACCGGACAGCTAGGAACCAACACCAGTCACAGCATTTCGTACGAAGATTATGTAGGAGTTACACTTTGTGGGCCTTTGATTTCACTCCAGACCAAGGCAGCGATGAGGGACATTTCCACCCTATAAAATCTGGTCAACTGCGTGTGGAACTTCAGTTTGCAGAAGCTCTCACCGAAACGGTCAACGTCATCTTGTATGCCGAATTCGATAATACCATCGAAATCAACAGTTTGAGAGAAGTCATTCTAGACTATTAGAAACTATAGAAGACACTTATCCCTCATTAAACGGTAGAGAATCTTTGGACATGGAATGGGAGGAGAGCGTGAAAACAGAACCCCAAGACCAAGACAAAGAGGACGAGGTAGTAGTCAAGTCCAGATGGCCAGAACAAGAACAACATTTAGTGTCCTGTTTTGCCAAACACCTGGCGGATAAAATTACGGAATTGAATAAGAAATATTGTTATGGATGTCAAAACGATCATCCCAGTCAAATTCAATACGATAAATGTATGATGATGAGTCAAGAAGAAAAACTGGACGAGTATCTGGACGAAGCTTGGAGTCTCGTCTCGGAAGAAGCAGTGTTGCATGAGTGGTATAAAGGCTTGCGTGATCATTCCTGCCCTCCATTAACTACTCTGGAGATCTATCGCATCGAAGCTCTCTTAGCCCCGAGTTGGGGGACAAGGCGAAGAAACGGCTACTTGACAGAGCGTTTCAAACAAAGTCAGAATTGAATTGATGACTAATCATTACCTGTGGAAAAAAAAAAATAAAAAAAAAATGGATACCTGGGAACTGTATTACCTTTTGAACAATAGTTCGTATACTGCTTCTTGGAATCCTGTCGTGTGCGCTAAAGATGAACTACCTCATCACAAACCTCAAGACCATCAAGCTTATGTCATCAACACGGACGAAAGTCATCTCCCAGGAACTCACTGGGTTGCCGTCTACTTCCCTCAAGAGGACTGTGTGGAATATTTTGATTCGTATGGATTACCCCCTTTGGAAGACGATATCATCGACTTTATGAGAAGAAATGCCCAGACGACACGATACAATAATGTGAAATTACAAGGCACAGATTCCATGGTGTGTGGACAATATTGTGTGTATTTTCTTCATCATCGCAGTCTTGGATATCCTTTAGAACATTTAGTGACTTATTTTGATCGTAACTCTTCTAGAAACGATGAGAAAGTAGATCGATGGTTTTGTGACCATTATGGCTATCTTTTGTCTTTAGCTAGGAAACGTAGTGTACATCAATGGCCTCATGACTTCCATCATTGGAAATCTCACATGATTTCACAACGTTGTCAACCTTGTCAAAAATAATTTATTTGATGTTATTATTACTTGTTAATGGTTAGTAGTTGATTGTTTGTTTGAATAAAAAATGTTGTGTTTTGAAAAAAATGTGTCTGTCGTTTGTTTTCAAAAAAAGACTGTGAATATATGCTCTTTGATATTCTCTCTATCCCTCACCATGACATTCGCTATCACAGCGTTCCGGCCCCCCCCCCCCTAAAAAAAACCCTAGTAGGGATGCTTTCTATCGCGTCCGCGTTTGAACCATATAAAGCGGGTTGGTCTCCAGTCTGGCCAAAAGAAACCTAATAGCTGTTTTCCTCGACCTAGAAAAGGCATTTGACCTTGTATGGACTAAAGGACTAATTGCTAAACTTAGCCACTTCGGAATTACTGGACGCATGTTCAACCTGATTGAAAACTTCCTCACAGGTCGCAAAATTACAGCTAAAGTAGGAAACACCTATTCTGAAGAGCACCCCTTAGAAGAAAATGGAACCCCACAAGGAAGTGTACTCAGTCCTACTCTTTTCAATCTCTTGATAAACGACCTGGATAAAAACCTAACCTCCAAAAAAATGAACATCTCACAATTTGCTGATGATGGCGGTATTTGGAGAGCAGGTAACCCCGCTGCCAACCAAGTCATCTCGGAAATCTAGTAAAGTTTAGACAACATAGGGAGACGGGCGGATAAATGGGGGTTTAAAATCTCACACGAAAACACAGTAGCTATTATTTTCACCCCCAAACGTAACAACAATTTAATCTACCCTAAACTATACATTCAAAATCAACTCATTAATTATGTCAAGGTGGTAAAATTCCTAGGCATGTATTTCGATAGCCACCTTGACTGGAATCATCACATCAACCACCTTATTAACTCTTGCAATAAAGATTTAAATTTACTTCGAAACATTAAAGGAACAACATCGGGATCCAACCAAGAAACAATGTTAACTATCTACAGGGCACTCATAAAATCGAAACTGGACTATGGTTGTCAGGTATACAACTCAGCCAAGCAGCCACTCCTCAAAAAACTAGATGCAATACAGAGAAAAGTGCTGGCTATCTGCACTGGCATTCTACCCTCGACCTCACTTGACGAACTCCAAATACTCACTGGAGACCTACCACTAAGGCTGAGAATGCAAGAAATGCTACTCAGATATTCAATACGACTTACATTACATCCTAATACGCATCCCACAATAAGGGCTACAAATAAGTGCAACAAAACTTTTAGTCGAAACCTTGTACCAAACTTACCAGGTGGAAAATTAATCCTAGAATTGAGGAAAGAATTACCAATATTGGAACAACAGGAGGGATACGTGAAACCTCCTGACCTGACACCTTGGGAAAACTCTAAACCAAGGATTAACATCAAAGCCACCGAATACGGAAACAAATTGGGACAGGAGCTCCGACTGAAAACAAACATTACAGAAGATATACTTGACACCTACTCCGGTTTCGTAAAAATTTACACTGATGGATCTAAAATACCAGAACCACCCAAAACAGCAGCAGCAGTGGTAATCCCAGAATTCAACATTCAAATAGAAACCAGATTGCCAGATCACTGCTCCACTTACACTACTGAATTCTGGGCCATAAATGAATCCTTAAACTGGGTCTTAGAAAACAACATCCCTAAAACAGTAAATCATTAGAGACTCCCTTAGTGTAATGACATCAATTAAAACAAATAACACTAAATCAGGAACAACGTTCCTTGCCAGGACTTACCACATACTTAAAGAACTATCCACCAAAAACCTACTCGTGGAATTTGTATGGATACCATCACACATAGGAATCTCTGGCAACGAACAGGAGGACAAAGTCGCTAAAAGTAAATTAGGAGACCCTAACTCGGCCCCACTAAAATATAGCATCACAGAAGCCCAAAGCCTAGCCAGAACACACATTAACAATAAGTGGCAGGAATACTGGAATGCTACCAATAAGGGCAGAAAATTATACTCCACCATTAAGGAAGTAGATAGGCCCATTAAACCACCCAAAGTTAACAGCCCGGACCAAAAAATTATAAATCGAATCAGAACAGGAGTCACAAAACTAGCCGGCAGTTTTGGTAAATATTTAGGACCAAAACCAACTAATATAAACTGTTACCACTGCCGCACCATAGAAGACCTCCATCACATTTTCAATGACTGCCCTCAACATCAGTTGGCCAGAATTACATTTCAAAAGGCACAAAAAGAAATTGGACCCCCAATAACATACCCAGAGTTCCAAGATAGAAACAACAACAATTTTAATAAAACATATAGGAACATCATTAACTATTTAAACGAAACCGGACTCAAAAGAAAAATCTAACACCCTATTAAATATCTGGTCAGGCAAACAACTCTTCCAGACGACTAATCGTATAGTGCGGGTGGCATACACAACTCAGAGTCATATGCATAAATACATTACTCAATATAAACGGCTCAAATATGAGATGGACGTCATTGATATGTCGACCAGGGACCTGATTACTCAGCAAAGACGTCTGTCCCTTCCTAAACACTGGATAGGTGTCTATGATATGTCAAAAGGGACCTGATTATTCAGTATAGACATCTGTTCACCCCGAAATCAAGCCACTCGCATAAAATACGCTTATCATGAAAACTGCTCAAAACATTGGATAGAGTCCTTGATATGTCGAATAGGGACCTGATTATTCAGCAAGGACTTCTGTCCCCTCCAATAAATAAATAGCCATAAAACCAGGCCCACCACCTAAATCAAACTCCTATTAAATATTTAAAAAAAAAAAAAAAATCTTCTTATATACCTCTATCACCCCCCTCTTCCTTGCTTCTAACTAACTCACTTATACCTCTTACACTCAACCAAAAGATGACAGTCACCCCAATAAAATTAGAGAGTCCGAACATCGGGACCATCAGGGCCGCCTCAATAGGCGTTCACATTATCAGTTTAAGGAAGAACAATAGGGCCCCAAATAGACAATATAAGGTGGTCAAAAGCCCAATGACCATCAGGTCCCGCTGCACAAGGCGGCAAAAACTACTCTAAGCCAAGTGATCGGTCCCAAATAACCAAAGGTCAAACACCCAACGACCGATTTGGCCGTAAAAGCAAGTACACTCTGTAAGACCCCAAAACTATCTCATATAAGGTGGTCTAAGCCCAAGACCATCAGGGCCAGTCACTCAAGGTGACAAATACTGGTATCCAACTAACTGTCATTAAAGGTTCTCTAACTTACACATAATTCCTTATCTTCATAAAAAATGCACAAAGTATCAAAATTCCTAGTCCTGGCAGGAAGACTAATTTTTGATCAATACCCTGGAAACAACGGACACTACCCTACGGCTCGGCGCCTCCCTTCCTGGCCTTCGCCACCCTTTGCCTCGACAGGACACTAATAAGCGTGCAATGCGCGCACCAATAACAAACTCGCTAACAACCAAAACGTGAGTGAGTGATGGTACTACTCCCACTCACCCATGCTAGAGCTAGACTGTAAAACATGAGTGTGTGCTGGACTATCCCCACTCATGTAAGCCTAACATTCAGCTAGCTTAGAACTTATTGTTCTGCTGCCTGACAGCAAAATTAATAGCAATCATTGAATGTGTTAACGCCTGGGGAATATGGCACAATTCCATTCCTCAAGGAAAATTAACATCCTGCGGTGCAGGAATTAACAATTGGCACATGCACATATGTGCTCACGCCAGTATAATTTAAACAAGCAAGCAAGCAGTCTGGAAAGATAAGAGCTAATAAACTAATTGAGGGAATTAAGATCCCAAATTTGAAAGAAGAATTTAAAATGCTCCAACATGCCGATGACTGTACCAACTTTATAAAGGACCCAAATTCTTTTAAGCATCTTGAAAAAGAATATGAAAATTTCGGTAAAGCATCAGGGTCAAAAATAAATCATGAGAAAACAGAGATATTACAAATAAGCAACTGGAGAGGGAACCACCCTGGGCTCCCCCCTCACCTAATAAAAGAAAAAGTTTTAGCTTTAGGGATATTTTTTGGAAAAAAATGAAGAAATAGAAAACCTAAAAAATATTAAGGATAAAGTCAACAAAACCATGCCAATCTGGGCACAACGCCACTATGTATTATGGAGCGAACACAAGTTGCAAAAACTTATTTTTATTCCAGTATGAATTATATTTTGAAATCCCTAGATATTAAAAATCAGAAACTAGATAGTATGGATAATGAAATAATAAACTATATATGGGGATATAAATTACATTACATTGAGAAAGAAACTTTGTATAGAGAAAATAAAAGGGGAGGATTAGCACTACCAAACTTAAAATGGATACAAGAGGCAAATATAATAAATCGTTTTAAAAAGGTGAAAGCGATCCCTAATATGCCATGGAAAGCTCTATACATGTATTGGTTTGGTTTTACAATTAGAAGTAGAATAGATATTTTTAGAAATAATTCTTTGATTAAAACGTTATTAGTGGAAAAGAAATTTAAATATATAAAAGATTTAGTTTTTAAATATAGAGATGATAAAGAAATATGGAGTGTTGGGGAAAAGGATACATATAAAATAATAAGAGAGAAATATACAAAGAATATAAGGTGCAAAGTGGAGAGGGAAAATTGGGGGGTAGTATGGAATAAAACATGACTAAATTGGACGAGTATTAAATCCCTAAAAATACAAAGTATAATCTTTAAATATTTACATAATGTTTAGCTAACAGGAGATGTGGCAAAGAGAAAAGGGATGATTAAAACAATCCCCAAATGTCCCTTATGTAAACTCAGTGATTTCACTAAGCAACACGTAATTATTGAATGTAAAAATAAAAAGAAGGAAAGGGACATATTAATAAAAGCACTCTCTAATACAGAAAAGTTCCAGGGAAATAGACTACTCTTTTTGGACGGAAATTTGATAGGAAAATTTTATTTGATATAATAAATTTTATAATAGAAATCATGAGGGAATGCGGACAGATTATAGTTATACGCAAATAACCCGTCCCGTATAACTAGATAAAATTTAATCGCCACAAAAGAGGGAGCGGGAGATGGGAGAGGATCTCGGTTTACGGCCCATTAGGGGCAGGTACCAGCCTGTGCGCGGGCCGATGATCCGGTCCCATCTCTCGACCCCTCAAGACTGGGACTGATAAAAACTCTAAATGGAAATTTTAGAATTTTCCAAATAATATCTATTTCCTTGGAACTTAAAAAGATATTAATCAACATCGGACACCTGGAATCCAAATGAACTAACCAATAACACCCTTTTTTTATTTTGTACATAACAGGGACAGGGAATCTGCACATGGATGAAGTAGGAGACAGAAACGTCACCGGGCTATACCACAAGGCGCTACGCGAAGTGGCAAGGCCGGTGGAAGAGCCGCCGAAAAACCCATGTGCAGAGCATGGGCAAACAATACAAATACACAAGGGGACAAACGATAGGAAAGGATTCCAGTGATACAAGAAAAA
>JAECUM010074573.1:0-15200 GCA_016617855.1 Megalonaias nervosa | reverse complement strand
CCATCCACCTCAACTGATTAAACTTTAGCATGCGATGTACTTTTCTAAGAATTAGTCCAGCATCTACTGCTTCTTTTAAATTTTTGTAATGCATAACGTAATTTCTTTTATTTAACAAATTTGGAACTAACTTATTAACAATCGAATTTTTTGCTGTTGTCGTTGCTCGTTGTTCAGGTGATAATAAACTATAATTAATCATCATTGACTCTGCGCAAAACGGATAAACGTTATGTAGATCATGTAACGAACAAGGATAATCTAGATCAACTTCAACAATATATGAAATATCGGAAAAATCATTATTAATTTTTCTAGGTAAATCTTTTTCAGTTTCTCTAAGAAATTGATCTGGAGTTATCCAATGAAATCCACCACAAGGCATTGGCTCTGACATCGCATATCTATACAAATTCACACAATCTAGATAAATAATATGATTAGATGGGAGATTTTTATCATAATTTTTCAGATATTTGTTATTAACTACCGCATATTTGTTTTGTTATGACGCTAATTCCGCCTCGGATACCTTTTTCAATAAAGTTAAACATATCAACATCTATTAAGAGATCCAGTTCTATCTTATTTGTTTTTAGGAGAGCGTCCCAAGACAATCCTGGAGCAGAATAATACCAACAGGGGTCTAGTCCATAATTGCTGTAGCTTACTTGACGAAAACTCTCAAAAACATCTGCTAGTAATAATACATCTGTTTTCAAATATAGATCGTGATAATCACCAAATGTTTAACAACTAAATTTATTCTAAATATCTTGTGCATATTTGTATTCGTCATCTGTGATATTTTTATTTTTGAGTTGCGAGTAACATTTATCTTTATCAGGAAGAGAAGTTTCATCAAATCTGCTCCAATCATCGAGATACTCGTACGGGAAGATACCTTTTTTTTGTCAGATCGATATAGTTTTTACCATAGCAACTTTTTAAGTTAGCGAAATAACTACAACCTTTTACAAGCTCATCTAATGATGCTGCCATAAATTGCAGACTGTCAATAAAACGTAATTTACCGAGCGTCACCGACATATACTTTTCACAATTATTTGGAATACATTTTATTACGTTATTTAATTTTAGTTTAGCTTTAATATTTTCATCACCAAAAGCTTCTACAATGATATACTGTCATAGCCACGAAAGTTATGTAAAACTACGGGAATAAAATCTGGAGCATGAAATTTTAAATTACAGCTGTTATGAGCTGCTCCACGATATTGGCCGGTCAAATGACAATGATCTCGCACCTTATCATGGACTCCGTTGGAGTCTACCAGCAACTTTTCACAAACATGACAATTAACTGCCTCATCGGAATCGAGTTGTTGTTTAGACGTTATTTTCATCGGAGCTGTTTTAAATAATTTGTTAGAAATTTTATTAACTTCGTCTATTAAATTTTTTAATAGCCATACGGCAGGATTTTTACCTCTATATAACTTTATCGGAGTTGGAAATTTATCGTTAGCGCAACGAACTACTTTATAAGCTACTCCACAAGCAACATGTTGTTGTATTTTTCTAGTACTTGATTTATTCGGATTATTTTCTGCTCCAACTACAGGAACGAGTAGACACTCGAAATCAGCGTAAATAACAAAAGGAATATTTAGTTTATGATCATAATTTTTAAATTTTAATATTTTTTCTTTTTCGCCAGGCATAGTTATTCTCTGAACGTTGACACAGTATTTGAGATGCTCTTGCAGTACTCCATCGCCAGAAAAACCTTGTAAACATTTATAACAGAAATATTTTTTATTTTATTTTTACTATACTGTCTGCCAACGAGGCCGTTAAAGTTTTTTATCTAACAATAATGTCCCTGATAAAATAATAAATTTATTGTATTTTGTGTAGCATTTTCTAAGATATATCTCGAGTAAACGTTTTCTTTCTCATCTAGCCCGAAAACATTTATTGAGATACTGTTTTGTTTTTCAAACTTTGGTATATGATTTTCTGCTACTGGAAGAGTTATTCCTAAAAAATTTAGTTCGTCTTTGTATAGCAAATACTTTTCAATTCTGCCGGGGTGATCACACTGAGGATGTTTTGCAGATAAAATTGACCATTGAAAACATTTGTCATCATTGTTTCTGACATTTATACAGCATTTTTTGTTTTTAATTTTTTGAGGGAGATCGACGTACAAGCTACCGCGAAGTAAGTTATATTTTGCTGTGTAAAATAAAACTTCTTTCATCATTTCAAATTTCCAACCTGATCCTGATGCAGTAAATTCTTCTAATTTTTTGTTTATTTCTTGATGTATTTCATCGGCGACCATGGGAATCTTTGTTCCAGGTAATATTTTTCTTGATTTTGCTGTTAAATATGGTTCTGAAATTTCGCTGCCAAAACTTTTTCTTTCAAAAATTACATCAAGTACACCCTCAACTGCATGTAACTTTGATAAAATCGTATGATATTGTACTATAAGTTTGATACTTTTATGAGCCGCAAGTTCTTGAGTTATAACTGGTTGCAAAAGATGAAATAAACTTGTGGAATTAAAATTTGCTAAAATATTTTGATCATCAAGTTTGTAACTATTATCATAACCTGAAAATGCTGAAGCAATTTTTTCTGTTTTGATAATGTTCTTTTTAGCAATATCTCGCAATTTTAACATTATATATATAGTAATATTTTATATTTAATTGAATTTTTTTTAATTAGAGATATGAAATCCTTATAGTATAATGACAGCAATTTTGAGATATCTGAGATTGACGGCAGAAGAGCAAGAATTTTATCATGTACATCCAAAGTACAATTTATATGCAGCAAATATGTTAGGTTCTGTTATTAATATAAAATCTAAAAAATCTGTTGGTAAATCAACACCAGCTGGTGTATTAATTTCAGTAAAAGGCTATAATACAGAAAGGACTAAAATGTTTAGAAAAGATTTTATTTATACTTTGTTTTGCGAAGATATTCCAGAAGGACAACAAGTATACAGAGTAAATAGCGCAATTGCTGATGATAATATTGAAAATTTATCATTACAGAATGAATTTCAATTTCATCCAGTATTCGATCTATATGAGACAAATGATAAGGGAAATATTAGACATATAAGAACAAAAAAAGTTGTTGGAATTTTGAAGAACAGTGGATATCTTGGTGTTAATGTACGTGGAACAAAAACTAATTTTGTTCATTATCAATCTCATCGTTTTGTGTTTGAAACTTTTAACGGACTAATACCTAATAGTTTAGTTGTTGATCATAAAAATGGTATTAAAACGGATAATCGTTTGGAAAATTTAGATTTAGTTACGCCAAAAAAAATACAAGCCTGTTTTGACGGTTCTAATTTTAAAAATCCAAAAAGATCAGTTGTTCCAATAAATCTCGAAACATTTGAAGAAATAAAATTTAAATCAATAACATCTGCGGCAAAATCTCATAAAATTCATCCAAATGCAGTAAAATTTGTAGCTGATAATGTAACTAAATCAGCAACGTCAATGTTGACATTTGACAGATTTAATTTTAAATACGATAACTAATGATATTTTCTAGATCATTTCGAGTAAGACAATTATGATTAAATTCCATGACATCGTCGCGATTAAATCGTAATGTTATTATTTTATTTGTATTAAGTTTTATTTTTTCTACTACTGTTAATAAAAATCTTTCAGATTCGCCTAATTTTATAATAACATCAACAAAATAAAAACTATGTCCCAACAAACAATTTCGAATTGCCTCAGCTAATTCTTTGTGATTTAATATATTAACTCTTTGATGGTATTTATTTCTCCAAACATCTTATTATTTATTAATTAGACAAAAGATATATTATAATAATGAACTTAATTGAGAGACTGGCTGAACTATATTCGGGGGATTTTGTTTCAGTTTCAAATTTTACATTAGAAAATATTACTAATGATAGATTTTCTGGTTATACTGAAAAAGATATTTTACAAACTATGACGATGAAGTAGAAGATGATGTTGTTGTTAGCCAAAAAAATTTAAGCAGACCAACAACTGGACGATATGATGTTAAGTACCATATTGCTAAAAAGATAATAAAATTTAATTTTACTATCACAGAACATCAAATATTTTGGCAACTTATAAAACCCTTTTTAAACGTAAAAATAACTGGACAACAAAGAAATATAAAATAAGATTTTATTTTTGTTAAAATCTTTAATTTAATGCCAGTCGATGATATAAGAAAATAACATTTAATTTCTCTGTGTAAACCAGTAAAATGTAAATCCGTGCTAATAAAATACGAAGAAATTTATAATAATATTATTCGATCGACTTAGTTGGTATCCAGCTATTAAATTTATCGCCATATCCACGCCATTTGACTAAACTTTTGTTGCCGCGCTTTTTAATAACTTTTTCAATAACAAATATATCTTGTTCTGTTTTCTGAAGTTCTTGCTCGTAAAAACTGCCAGTTATAGGTTCACCTAATAAATCTTTCAACGAGTATGTAACTGGTATTGTTAAAAGTACTTTATCAACAACAAATACTTCTTCGCTCCAGTTATGAGTATATCCTTTTTCAAATGTTTTTTTCGTCAAAGAAATTCTAACTTTATCACCAACTTTAAATTTATGTCTGCGGTACATATTTTCGTTTGCTAATATTGGATCTGCAATCGCGTCGTTTGGCGACATTTTTAGGGATCTGTGTTTCGTGTTATTATACTCGTCAACAATTTTTTGTAAGTTGTCAATATATTTTTGCTCGTATTTTTAGCTGTCAAATACTTGTGGATTTTTTCGTTGAGCGTGCGATTAAATCTTTCAACGATGACGCTTTTTGCCTCATTTCCTGTAACATATTTTTTAATGTTATTTTGCTCTAAAAGCTGTTCAAATGTTTTATTAAAAAATTCTGCTCCATGATCAGTCCAGATTCTATTTTTTTCTTTCTGTACTTGCTATTATTTGTTTTAATGCATCAGTTATCGATGTCCCTGTTTTATCCGAAACGGATATACTGAACGCGTATTTGCTAAAAACATCTACAACATTAAAAAGATATCTCTTATTATCGAACTGAGCTAGATTTGAGACATCAACTAAATCTATCGCCCAGATGTCATCAACGGTATATGCGACAACTTTACGTCGCGGAAACTTTTTTTGTTAGGTTTATGTAGCTCTAAGGCAAGATCATCATATAATTCCTTTTTACCGAGTCCGAGTTTATATTTTACTCCAATAAAACCCTGGACCAGCCTTCGGTCAACACGTTCTCGCATATTTACAGGTTTCATATCACGAAGTTCGTCTAACATTACTTTATCGCAGCTATGTTTATTTTGTTCGTTGTCTGGACGTTCAATGTCTCTGTAGCAGATATCATGGCGCATTGCTATTGCATCAACTTGATCGTAAGGCTCTTGTCCTGGAAGCGGATTATCGTTTTCATCAAGTTGCTTATCAAAAGGATTATAAGGTCCAGTATATTAATGGCCTGGCAATGTCCAACCGCCTTTTGGTTTCGGCAATTTTCCAATTAATTTATGTATATCTATACCTGTTCCAATTATTTCTCTGTTGTTGCATTTCTGACAATATGTAACAATTTTATTTTGCCCCAGACATAAATCTCTATCACAATCGCACTCGCATGTCATTTAGTTATTAATCATCTACTAAAATAATTTCTGGATAACCACAGATTGCACAAATACTTTTCAGCATTATTCTATTATTTTTTGTTTTTTCTGTTTTTTCATCTTTATTTTCTGTTTTAGTTTTACACTTAAGACAATATGTTGACATTATATATCAGTGAGTTTAGATAAAATTTAAACTCGGAGCTTTTCAAGCTCTGCAAAAGTTCAATGCAATCTCATCATTAGCGTGAGAAGGTTGTTTGTCAAATTGCAAAATAAACTTTAAAAAATCTGGATTTTTGGTCATCTGTTTAATGAACATTACGCAATAGTATCCACAAGCAGAAGTTCCAACTGGTTGAATTTGATTAGACGAATAATTTATTATTTTCGCAAGAGACTTTGTCTCTTGAATTCTACTCATATATTTTTTTATTGCGTCACTTGGTGGAATTCCGAACGAGTCAAAATAATTGTTATCATAAACAGCTACCCAATGTGTACCAGATCCGTCATTGAAATCTTGTATATTTATAACACACGAACCTGGAGACGCTAGCGTCTCTGGCGATGGAATCCTCATAAGTTCATCTTTAGAATAAACTCCACTGAAAGTTTTTACTTTTTTTAGTTTATCAAGTATATCAAAGTTACTTAACGCGGTCGACTTCATCTCTTTGTTCTTGGCAACATTAGTCCTCGTCCTACTCCTAACAGATTTGGCAATAGACTTCCCGCCAATCCTGCTAGTAATGGAGCTATTGGAATAAATCCACCTTTTCTCCTCGGTCGTGTCTTTTTGTTTTCGTCGTTGTCTTTCTTTTTGCTGTTTTTCGTTTAGGCATTATATTTATCTTTAGACAAAAATTTTCTTTATTCCATGACCTTCAACTGCCTTTTTCGTTGCGCCAGATACTGCTCCAGACGCTGCTGCTAATCCTAATGTACCTAACACTGGCAAAATTTTAGATATTAACGTTCTGGCCATTACAGATAGTGCCGAACCGAAGAAACCACCTTGTTTTACCATTGCAGTTATTTGTGCAGCACTTAAATTTAAAACAAAAGGTTTTTTGCGATCGTATTTATTTACTTGTTTTTTGGTTAACATTAATTTTGTTAAAGTACTTAAAACACCTGCGTTAGGGTTGACCTTTAATGAAACCTGCCTTTTCTTTGCAACAGCAGCTGCTAATTTTTTAACTTGACCATCTGTCAAATATATTTCTTTTACAATATATTTTATTTATTTTATCTTATTATTAAAGTTACAGATTAAACTTGTACTGACATTTTACCTCCAACAAAATCAATCGTAATAGTTCTGTCGCTGATCACTAACGCATATACATATAACTGCGCTACTGGAACTGCTCCTAATGTCCAAGTAATTTCAATATTAGCAGTTGAAATTACATCTCTTTCATTTTGTTTACTAACATCAAAATAAAATATCGGATAAAGTGTACAAAATTCCTCTACTGATATCTGAGATCCGTCTCTAACATCTTGATATTTTTGCAATGAATCGAGCAGGTACATGTAAGGTCGAGTAATATTTTTATTAGCGTCATCTGCAAAATTACATTCTATCGCCAGCTCTGGATATTGCTTTGAATTTATTCTAGCATATATTCGTCTAACATCAGCATTATCAAATATTGCATTATTTTGTTGTTAGTTACCACGTCGCGCTTGCCGCTGAAATACAACAAATAATTGTCGTGGCTTTTGTTCAGTTGACGTCGTTGTGACTCGCCATGTGTAGTCTGTAGTATTTGGAACTGCTGTTTGATATATTTTATGTTGCTGAAAATGAATCTTCTTTGTGCGGTTTTTAAGAATATCATCTAATTCGAGCGATTTTGAAACTGTCGGAGTTATTCGTGGCATCCACAGCGCAAGTTTGTTTATGACAAATTGTAAATCATTTCCAGCATTTCTAAATAAACAATCATTTTGTTCTGCCCGATCTAAAATAAGAGTATGTTTAACTCCACGAAATACTTTGTTATAGTCCCTGCAAAATCCAAATACTGTACTTAGCGGCAGCATCATTGTAATTTGACGTGATACTGCTGCAAGTTTCCTTCTTTTAGAATAACCTTCATTGTAACGTGCACTTTTAAAACCTACTATATTTCCGTTAACTATAGCTAACATTGCAGCTCCATCAGCTGCTGCTCCTGGTGGTGTTATACCAAGATTATTACAAGCTGCAATAAGTAATAATCTTGTAGCATCTGCATTAGCATCTGCAGCTGGTGCGACTATGCCAAGAGAACCAGCATAAACAATAAGAAAATCTCTCACATTTGCAGCACTTCCAGCAGCATCAACTCCAGCTACAACTGCTATCCTTGAAATAAATTCTACAGATCCAATATCTGCAGTTCCAGTATCTTTAAACCACATCATATTAGTTGCAGTTGATTTGGAGTAATCATCGGGAAACGACATAGTATTTAATATTGTACTTGCAACTTGTAAGTGACTTGAAATATCTTCGACAGTTTGATTGGCCAGCTGATATCTAGCACTTTTAAATAAACACCAGCCATCATTTATAAGAGCTACTTCTACATTAGCTGCAATTGCGACAGATGGAACAGCTACTGTCATAATCTGACCACGAACTTCTAACATTGCTTTGTGAGGCAGTAGAAATACGTCATCGTCTCTTGTATTAAATGTTCTAACGCCAGCCTTATTATGTTCGTTAGAATTTTCATCGAGATATTCAATATATTCAAATTCTGTTACCGTGTCGTCTTCGTCATAAATTTCTGCTAAATCGAGATAATTTTTAACAGACATTTTTATATTTATTAGGTCATACAAAATTATTGCCAATCATGTAGTGATTGGCGTTGTTGCTTTAGATATTAATTTTTGCATAATTTGTTCTCCTTTCGGTGATAGAAGTTTTTTTGTTGTTGTTATCATTGTGCGTTGAGTTTCTTTTGTTGGTGCGATTTCTGAAATAGCTTGTTTGATTGTTGGTCTTTTTATTTTATCAGCTATTTTTTGTCCAACAGCAGTTCCAGCTGCAGATGCAGCTCCAGTTGCAAAAGCTTTTGATGCGTCAAGTGCAATTGGTACAACTTTATGAGTTATTCCTGGAGCATTTTCTATAATTTTAGCAAATATATTTCCCAAAAATCCTCTTACTTTTTTTCTTCGATAAACTTTTTTCTGTTTCATTATATCTGAGGTTGTATAATTTTATTACCAAATCTTTTAGAAAATATGTTTACTATTGTTCGCGTAAGTGTAAATAATAAATAATAATTTCATTGTTAAAATACAGTTGTCGTCCAGACTGATCTGTCAATTGCATATTTACTTCTGTTATTTGATTTTCAACGTTTAACGGATAATAAATAACTTGACCTGGACTAATTTGCATAAGAGAACCAGGTGGAACGTCTAGTGAAAAACTATATATCGTTTGTTCTTTACTACCTTTAGTTGAATTAGAACCAGATGCAATAGAGCAATTTACCAATATTGTGTTTACATCAGTTATATTAACTGGCAGTTGGCCGTCATACGTTAAGGAATTATCACGATCAAGAGCAGGATATATATAATTATAAAATCCTATTAGTGGTGCGATACTTGTTTGCGATAAAAGACTAATTGTTACATTTTTTAATGTTATTCTAGCGCGTAACGTATTACAGTTTGGTGTAAGCTTAAAATTATCAGCTACATCTTCATTTTTGTTATACGTTCTTTTATTATTTTATTTAGATCATCAATATTATAAGTTCCTTGTGGAATTTTAATTGTTTTCCACATGACAAATGGTGAAGTACGTATAGGAATAGTAAATGCAAATTCATCATTTACTCCAGTTTTTACATTAGCCATAGAATTCCAACAAGTGCATGAAATTAATCTAATTTCATATTGTTTCTCACGATCTAGTTCTATTGGCGGAATATACTTTACAGAAAAATTTGCGCTATCTTTATCAGATTGGCTAGAGTCTAGTAATAATGTTGCTGACATTTATTATTATATTTTTATCAAATTAAATCGTCGCGATTAAATCGCGATGTAAAGTTTCGTATTAGTCAGATGTTAATAAATTTTCAGATCTCAAATGATCAAGCATGTCAATAATTTCATTGTCAATTTCAGCACCAACATTTCCAGCTTCTTTTGATGATATCAATGACATTAATCTGCCAATCATTTCAGTAACTGACCCGAATATTCTTACTCCAGTTCCTGTTTTTTCTTTTTCAATTAACTTTAATCGCTCATTATGATAATATTCAATAATGTTTCAAAAGTGTATCCTCCTTTTCAACATATTTTTTATTTCTAAATTTTGATGCAGTATTTTTAAAAACACTAGCAATAACAGAATCTCTAGATCTTTTTTAAATTTCTTCAATATAATCTAGAGATGTTGTATGAATTTCTTTGAAAGTCTCTTTATCTTTATCTCTTATATCAACTAATTTTTTAATGAGATTGCCTTGTTTATCTTTTTCCCATTTATAAATATTATCTACATCTGAAATATTATATTTTTCCATAAAATTTGAATATTCTAATGGCGTTATTTTTTCTTTTAATTTGTTTATATATTTATCTCGAAATTCTTCCTCAGTTAATCTTTCTAAACTTCTTTCGTATGTATGTTCTGGTCCTTTATCCAATAGTTTTACTTCTTTACTTAAGTTAGCAACGCAATAATTAATGTGTTGGTTATTTCTTATATTATTAATAGCTTTAATGTAAAGATCAGCGATAATTCCATGTCGATAAAATTTAATGCTATTATAGTAATTTCTATTTTCTAAAACTATATCGTCACGTTCCTTCTCACTATCTTCTTTTATTTTTATTAATTTTGCAATTTTTTGTCAGCTTCAAATTCATCTTTTTTAACATCGTATATTCTCACATCCTTAAATTCTTTATATTTTTTAATAAAATCTTTATATTCATTATCTTCTATTTTGCTATCTATATTTGCTAAATCATGTTCAAATTTTTTTTTCTATATTTTCTCTCTCTCTTCTAAATTCTTCTTCTAATTTTCTTTCCATTGGTCTAACTACTGCTGCTTCTGCTAATCTTTGTTGAAGTTCTAGTGGATTATTAATAAGCCGATCTATTTCAGCTTGTCTAGCAACAGGATTAGCTATATTTGCTGCAAGTGTCTCTGCTAATCTTCCTTTTTCTTCTTCAGATCTTTCAATAATTTTTCCAGCAGCCGCTTCTTGTTGTTCTTTAATTAATCCTAGTAAACCTTTTTCTTGTATTTTTTTAACTTCTTCTTCTGATAATGGTTTAGTTTCAGTTTGTTTTCCAAGTAAAGCTTCAGTAACTGGTTTGAGAGCGGCGGCTGTTGTTTCTGCTGCAGCCACTTGACCACGTCGTGCTTGTTGGATCATCTGCCTAAGTTCAGCTTTAGATTTAACAAGTTCTTTTTAGATTTTCTATATGTTTTCTGTACTTTGTTTGTCTTTCCATTAATTATATACTATTTTCTATAAAAATTATTGTAGATATTTTTCAATACAGCATTGAAACATTTTACTCGTATCATTTGTTAATTTATCAAACAAAAAAGTCATATTTATTTGCCGTCGCTTTATGATATAATTCAAGAAATTTATCTTTTGTTACATCACCACATTGCTCGTTCGCGATATTTCTAACGTCAACATTGTCAAGTCCTGGAAATAATATAAAACAGCCAGTATTTCGCCTAATAAATCTGTCAACATTATAAAAACCTTGGGCGAGATAAATAGAATTACAGTTTTTATTACGTGATAGTGAAAAATATGATCTTATTTTATTCATTTCCTCGTTGTTTAGCGGAACATCATCAAAAACAACTATCTTGTGTTCGGACGAATCAAGTTGATTAACTGGAACAAGTTCTTCTGGTTGTTTGATAATAAAAAAAATCTTCATCAGCCTCAAGATCATCACGAAGTTTGTCATTATAATTGTTAAGTAGCTCGCACTTATCCTGTTGTGGATTAATTGTGTAAATATAAACGCGATCGTAGTTAAAATTATCTCCTAGAAGTAAATTCATAAGCAAGTTTTTTTTTTCCCGACCCAGTTCTTCCAACGATAAGATAATTACAGTCTGGAAGTCGTTTTCATGTTTATGTTTCACCAACCGCTCTGTATCAAAATTTAATATCATCGATTTTGCCATTATTGTTATACAATTTTATGTTATATAAAAAAATTGTCAAACGATAAATAAATAATGAGCTATTATACAAAATTTGGAACATTAGTAGGAGATTCATCGGCTGTAAGTACAACAATAACAGACGGCAAGATTGATTTATCAGGTTACCTGAAAAAATCCGGCGACACAATGACAGTAAACCTGTTTATGTAAAATCAACGAGTACTAGGTTTAGAAACAGCATATCCGCCACTGATAGTTGCTGATACACAAGCTGTTAGTTATGCACAACTAAAATCTGTTGACGACAACAAGTAAGACAAGGCCGGCGGAACTTTAAGCGGTAACTTAGATATGTCAGGAGAAAAAATTATAAATTTAGAGACCGGGTATCCACAAGCAAACTTAAATTATACGCAAGCGGTAAGTTATTCACAGTTGAGGTATGTTGATGATGACAAACTTGATAAAATAAGTGGGACAGTTACAGGTAATATTATCAAGAACAAGAATAAAATTACATACCTTGGAGACCCAGCCACAGAATCAGACGCAGCAACAACAAAAATACGTCGACGATCAGGAATCTAAGTATGTGTTAGTGCGCGGTGGTATAATATGAATAATAATGGTATTAATGATCTCAGAACACCAGAATCAGATTTTGACGCAGCAGCAAAAAAATACGTCGACGATAGCAACATTCCGACGGTAACAGCAATAACAACAATCAACGGTGGAATGATGACATTCAGAAATGATTTTTCCAATCACGTACAAACGTTTCTAAATTTTCGTAGAAATATAAACAAATCTAGTAATGAATTTTTTGGAAATCCAGCGGTTGTAGATGTTAAACTCGCTGACATTAACACAAAACTAAACGATATTGTTAGTGGAATTCCTAATATCATTGAAAAAACGAATCTGATTAAAATTTCTTACAAGCAGATCGTCAATGTGGTATACACAGTAGCATCAGGATCAGCAACATGGACACCGCAAAATAATACTATCAAACATACCGCAGAAGTCACTGGTGTATATAAGCTGTCCGTATTTAGCGGTGCAAAATTTAGTATATTTACCACATATCTATGGCGTCATTCAGTCGATAGTTTTTCTGGAATTGTATCTTTGGTGTTAAATGAAGATGTCGAGGAAATATTTCTACTGGCACCATCTGATAAAAAATTAACCGCAACGTCTTACTGGTGGTCTCTGGAATTTGTCGCTGAAACACCTCGATTAAGTTAATTATAATAAATCAAACCCAGGGACTGGTACTAGAGTTTTTAATATTGTACAAAATCTGTAAACAAATATTATATAATAAAAAAAAGTATAGTTGATTTTAATCATATTTCAGAAAAAATTCCAAAACAAGATGTGGACGCTCTAATGCAATATTACAGATATTATCATAAAAATCTTTGGTGCGTGAAAAAATGTTACAAATACTATACCAAAATACTTCGAGTAATATCATATTTACCACTGCTAATGACTAGCTCTGGTATAATTTCAAGTGGAGCATCATTAAATCCGTTTTTGTTAATAATATCCGGTGTTGGTGTTTCTCTTGCAACAGCGTGTAAAAAAATTGAACCTCGACTTGCAACTAAACAAAATGCTTGTAAAACAGCAAGTACCACCTATAAAAAAGTACTTGATCAGATACGATCTCATTTACGTGGTATAAAATATGATATGGACGATTTAATACGAGAATTTCGTATTATTGATAGTATGTTAACAGATATTCTGCCAATGAGTCAGCAGATATGAAAAAGATTATCATAAAATATGGGTTACAACAGTAGTAGATGTTTAATTTTGTACAGCTTTAGAAATATCATGATCAACCATGTTGTCAATAAATGTCATTGGGTCATCTGACCAACCTCATCTCAAAATTTAGGGGGTGAGGGTTCTGGTCTAGAGTCCCCTTTGGGTTTCAAATAATCATCATTTTCTGAGATAAAAATTTGGAGGAGGGTGGTTTTTTGAGGGAGAGGGGGTCTCTGAGGTGGTGAAAAAATGTCAGAATATATTTATTTTTGAGGGGGTGGGGGTTTTCTGACCTAAAACCCTCTTTGGAATAAAAACCTCATATACATATACTACTCCGTCGATCCTCCATTCACTCGTCGTTTCTTTTTCTCTCCATTTTGCCTCTCCAACTGTTTCTCCATGTATTGACCCGCCCGTTTATATGCTCACCCATCTGCTTGTTCATCTTTCCATTCTTTAATTTGTATATCAGTCTCTTGAGTGATCTTTTCGTCAGTAGCCCATCTGTCTGTTTACTCTTTAACTAATCCGTCCATTTGTCTTTTCATTTCTGTTCCCGTCCGCATGTTCGTCCTATTTGTATCCATCTATTATTGTATTTGTCTGACAATCTAATAAACTGTCTTGTCAAAACGTTAATTGTTTGTGACGTCTTTCAAAGACTTATTCTTGAAACAGAAGCTTTACCAAAAATCATATACACGACGAGAGTTTACTTTTTTAATAGGTGTACCTCCGTTTCCCACCTTAAAGGATTATTGTCAAACTTTTATTTAGATGAAAGAGCTTAAAGAAGGAAGATATTGTGAAAGGAGAGTTGTTTTACGTCATCGTTTGAGTACCTGCTTCCTACATACATACATGTATAATAACAGCTGAATTTCTGGGAGGAACTGTGGATGCACGTCATTCGAATAATGATATTTCAAAGATACGTGCTTAATGTTGTCTTGGTTATTTCCTGTTTTGTTGAACACAGCATGAAAAAGAAATACCAAATATTTCTGCACGCGATTTTAGAAATGGAGCGATAGTGAGAAGAAGTAAACTTATATTTTTGCATTATTAATATTTTCTTCATCAAACAGCACATGTGTGTGTGTGTATGTGTTCCAAAGAGAGTGAGAGCGCTTATTCGTGAGTACACTCACGCTCATGAGTGCATGTATATGTTACTGTCTTGATTATTTCCTGTTTTGTCGAACATCTAAACAAAGCATAACAAGGAAATAGCGAATCGTTATGTACACGATTTTAAGAAATCCAGCGAAAGTGAGAAGTAAAATTATACTGTTGCATTATTAATATTATCTTCATAAAACAGCACATGTGTGTGTGTGTGTGTGTGTGTGTGTGTGTGTGTGTGTGTGTGTGTGTGTGTGTGTGTGTGTGTGTGTGTGTGTGTGTGTGTGTGTGTGTGTCTGTTCCAAAGAGAGTGAGAGCGCTTATTCGGGAGTACACTATTTCGCCTGAGCGCATGTATGTGTTATGTTTGTTAGTGGGATTTGTTTAGCTCCAACGGAAACAAATTATATTGAACTGATATCTGACTCGATTATGTTTCCTTTCTAGAATTTGCTTCCATGACATTTATGC
>JAECUM010074565.1:0-19518 GCA_016617855.1 Megalonaias nervosa | reverse complement strand
ATATATATATATATATATATATATATATATATAGTCAACCCCTCTTGCATTTGCTCATAACTTTCAACACGATGTATGCTTGGTTTCAGTTACGAGGAAGAAACAAATTTTTTTCTTCTTTTTCTGATCAGCCGCACCTACACGGTGACTGATAGCTTGAAAACATGCGACACCAGTGATTTCTTGTTGGATAACCGTCAATGTGTTTTTATTTTGTTAGTTTCAATTTTTTCGATAGTTTTTCTTATGAGTTTTTGTGGTTGAAAACTTGCAAATCATAGTAAGCCTCGAAATTGTGATTTTCATCCAGATTGTGTGTGTGTGTGTGTGTGTGTGTGTGTGATTTGGATTTTTAACGTAGCTTGACAAAATTTTACAGTTATATTGCTACGGTGTCTGCAGTGTGGCAGTTTATAGTGTTGTCTAACACTGGGACATCATGCCGCAGACATGTAGCATCATGTCCCACCCAGTCACATTATCCTGACGCCGGGCTGACCAGTCCTAACACTAACCTCTTCATGCTGAACGCCTAGCGAGGCAGCTGTTAGTACCATTTTTATAAGCCTTTGGTATGACTCGGCCGGGGTTCAAACCCACGACCTCCCGCATCCGAGGTGGACGCTCTAACCACTAGGCCACCGTAGCGGTCTTTATCGAGGTACAATGCTGACCAAATTGCATTTTAGAGTAATAAAAAAGCACCTTACATTGACTACGAGAAGCGATATTCGAGTATAGTCTGTGACACATACCCAATCATACTTGTATGGATTTGCACCAATTAATGACAATATAAAATGTTTAAGGTCATTTCGTGTTAAGTCCCAGACAAACGTCTAATCGTTGTCATATTGTCAGTTCTCGATTGTTATCGTTTCAATAACCAATCCATATCTACTTGCCTTCATCTCAAACCCCCCAGATTGTTGTTGTTTTTTTTAATGGTGTTTGCTTCAACAAGCACAAGTCCGTGTCTTATTGTACCTAAAGGATTCGGTCATGATATAGGATCGTCTTTCAAAAATAGTTTGAATTTCGTATGCTGACTAAGAAAAGAAATACAAGTAGGTGTATTTGTATTGTGTCGGTTTAATGCCATTCTTCAGCAGATCTGTATATCCTTCCCAGAATATGATGCAGGGAACTTAATATCCATACAAGCCATGAAATAAATATTCGGATGCGTTAGTTCTGGATTAAAAGACACATTTATTTTACTCTTTCACGGAATGCACTTTCCTTTCTTCAAGGAATTATGCGCCATCATTTTGTCAGACGTGGAACTTCGTTAATAGTACAGTCAACAGTTTTGAACCTTTTTTTTTCCTGATAACAAAATATGACCGGTATGTTGACACTTTTCAGATAGTTAAGAGTGATATTAGTGTCGGAAATAGATCCTGTCAAAGGCATGCATACCGATTGAAAAACGATATCTCTCCCAGGTGTCAATCAGGGACGTCTACAGGTGCATTGTTTTTAATTTACCTGTTTGTTGGAGATTTATGTGTGATTTGGACAGAGAATAGGAGTGGTGGGAAGATTACATTTTTACTCTGGCAAATTAGGCCTTGTTCCGATTGCAATGACTATTGACAAAAAGCCCTTGATTGAGTACAAAGTTATGGACTGACTTGGCGAATTATCTAGGCCTAAAACACTCACGGGTTGTACATCATCGGATCAAAGTACTCTCAAAAGTTCAAACCTCAAGAACTCAAACCTGTAAACACATTTTGAAGGAATTTGATAGACGCACTGCTTGCATACTTTTAGTAATATAAAGCAAAGTCAGTCTGGGTAAAACTGTCTAAATCTACCTGCTCCAACACCTACATACTTATCTGTATGTCTGTCTTGCATGAATACCACATATTTCTATCAGTCTACCTATGTAGGTATCTGCTTACGTACGTATGTATGTATGTATGTATACATGTATGTACGTGCGTATCTATGTATGTATACATGTATGTATGTGTGTATACATGAATCTATAATCGAAAGATCTGTAAGAAATACCAGCAAATAATTTATGATTTGTTCTGTTTCCCACATATATGTGTTTGAAATCTACATTATTAAAATCTTTAGCCTTGCTAAAATTCACTTTTAGAGCCGCGTAAAGTATGCTTTTCCGCCCCATCAAATCTCGGATTAATAATACCAAAAGTAAACAATTTGTAATCTTAAATTTAAAAGAGTGCTTTGGTTGAACCAGACCTCTTGCCTGACTCGGTGACATTTTTGTCGTAAAGATGTATACCATCTACTGTCACGCTAAAGGTAGCTTTGGGTTGTTAATAAAATTTAGATCACATAAATGTACAATTTTTATGTCTTTATTTAAGTTTTGGACCCAACACATAAAATATGCACAGGCTTCCACTTCTGATGGAAAATCTTGCAAATCGTCAGATCGTGACACTAACTTACCGAGTAAATAAAAGGGACACACATTGCCCACATTTACGCCAGTACAGTCTACCGTCGCTGATGTACTTTATTAATATATTTAAGTTTTTTCAGTTATGCACACTTAGCACAGATGGACCTTTTGATTTATACTATGTGCTTTTCGAAAAGAAAGAAAGAACAAAGAAAAGTGCGACACTTACAAGTAACAATCAATCAAATGTACAAACTTTACCAGACTCTCGATTTCTCCGAGTCACTCGAAAGTCTGTTCTCATATTTCAAGAGTGCAGCGCGGCCCGCAGCTATAGCTCGCTTTTAACCCGTCCTTTTCTTTTTTTTTTACAATTCTAACTGCCCTAAAACCAATCTTCATTCCATTATTTACTCATTGATGCACTGTGCTGGAGACATTGCCATATATCTTTCAAGGGTTAGCGACTAAAATGGAAAGTTATTTGATCCACAACGTTAATTTACCAAGAACATTAAAACCTATAATCAACGTTTAATTAGTTCTTTGTCTGAACGTCGGTAAGAATTGCCTTTTGGCGCATGACCTTCGATTATTGGGTCTTTAGATCTGAAACCTTGATTCAAATTTGCTAAGTGCTGGATCGGTTTCAAGTTATTGTCTCTGACCAAGACAAACCTATAATTTGTCTACTTCCATATTGTATTGTCTAGGTGCAGGTGTTTGAAATTTTGTTTCAGAAGATTCTTTCGAAAGTAAAGTAATTTTTTGTAATAATTTCTTGACTTCTCGGGTTACCATAAGAATGTTGAGATGATACTCTATCTGTTCTGACCCAAAGATATTTAGTCCGTAGTTGCCTTTTGATTTCGCACTTTAAAGAGGCTGTTTGTATCTGTGAAGGTTGAAATTTCACAAACGTTCGTAGCGTTGCAAAATGGCAAATTTTAAGTGAACAAACTGAGTGGCAAAATGCTTATAAATATTCATCTAGTCATTTGTAACACACACACACACACACACACACACACACACACACACACACACACACACACACACACGTCCAAAAAGTCTGATACCAGGACATAGGACACGCCTTTCGGTGCAACTAAAAATCATACAATGCCCGAGCAATCATGATATAATTGTTATATATTTTTTATTTTTATTTGTTAGTTTTTCTTCACGATTTTATATATATTATATATATATATATATATATATATATATATATATATATATATATATATTTATATATATATATATATATATATATATATATATATATATATAAGGATTATTATCAATGTAGGTTAATATGTTTTTTTTAAATATGTTTCTGGGTCTAGGACATTGGAATTACCCCCCCCCCAAGAATCTGTTGTACCTGATGTTTCCTGTGTTTCAGTAACAGTCTTATTGTTATGTTCAGTATTTGATTTGGGTGGAATTATTCATTCAAATTAATAGTCACTGGAAATTCAAAATATTCAACTATAATATTCTTGGAGTCGAACTTTGATTTAAAATGATAGTGAATTCAGACAAGAAAAATTTACAATTATAATACTGTGATACATCAAAAGACTGTTAGCACATTATCGCACTTCCGGCTATTGGTACATTACTACGTTCAAGACTTCAGGCACATCAACACATTCAATATTGGAACTTAATTAGAATACCACCAGAATTTAATTGGAACTTTATACATTTGGACTTGTGCTAAAACATTTAAGATTATCTGGGATTTAATTCACAATAGTGTAAGTTCTTTATAAATTTTCATTTTATATTCTAGGGAAATAAATTATTTGTTAAAGTTTACAAAACTTGTTGTTTTCGCTCTTTTCTGTTACTTAATTTAAGACCATAAAGTCGTAAGATAGATATATTTGCCTTAAGATTCGTGTGAAAAGAGAAGAGCAAAAGCAGTAATGAGTTAGTTTGGAGCCAGTGCCATGTGAATCAAAAAACAATAAGTACAGATAAAAAAGCATTCCAGGATTACATGGTTAACCCTTAAAAAACCTCGTCTGGGATCCATTCTTGGACTAACATAAATAAAGGAGCAGTGGCGTCACTAGGGGATTGCGGATCGCACCGAGTGACACCATCAGAGAGGGCGACACCAACATGAATGTCTTAAAAAATTTTGAATTTTTGTGCAGGAAGGACGTCCATGGGGGTGGCACCATGAGTTACCGCACATGACTGTCTATAACAATTTTGAATTTTTGCGCAGGAAGGAGGTCAATGGGGGTGACACCATGAGTTACCGCACTGGGTGATACCAACCCTAGTGACGCCACTGTAAAGAAGACATGAGGAATAATCTACGGAAACAAACAATTCCTGAAAGAAGTGACCTCAGTAGTGCATATAGGTAACGCTGCATAAATCATGGCAGCTAAAATTTCAGTCGGATTTTGTAAGACGTTGAACATTGCCAATAAATGCAGACTTCAGAATTATAAGACCTCTTCTCTACATACAATGGTACAATTTTCACAGGAAAAATCCCAACGTGCACAAATCCTATATTTTCAATGCATTAACACGTATGAGACATAAATACAACAAACAAATTACCCTAATGCACTGAAATGGTTCTCACACACTGTATTTTTAATGAAGTGTCAGTCCGAACAGCAAATGGGTAAGAAAGCTTTTATCTGTGTAATGTGGACATAGTGATACACTTTTTGCTGCCGCGTTTATTTTCTATTTATATACATGAAAAGCCTTTTGCAAAACATATGAATTTTCTCAAAATAGTGGCTTTAAAGTGTATCTGGTATTTCTTGCATAACACTAAATCGTTTACAGTGAATTTATTTTAAAAAAATTTCTGTCCCAACTTTTGGGTCAAACTTTATGCTTGGAGAAACAAGACCTCATAAACTGTACTTTTCTCTTCATAAGTTGACAAGGAATGCTCGTAAAACGTCTTCGAAGTCTCTTTGCCATTCATTACATGTGTATGACAATGAATAACTTCTGCCTACGGCTTTTAAAATTGTTAAAATGTGCTGACATAATTAAATACTATGATAATGAAAACATTTCAGAGTTGAGCTGGCTTTTCATTAACGCTTCACTGAGATGCGCTATTCGAGATATTTTTGTAAGATTTAACATTTTCTAGAATTGCAAAAATACGAATACGATATCACAGTGTGTCTATAAGGATTTGTATGTAGACCTATTTGCACGAGAAGTTTGGGAAAGAGAAAGAATGACCGACATGCAACTTGTAATTCCTACATGATTTCCCTTGTAAGTGCAGATGCGATTATAATTACCTGAATGCATATTTATTCTGACATGTAATTCTCCCCGCAAATTGTTTTTTTTTTTTTGTTTCTAATCCTCTTAAGTGGGTTACATCGACCACAAGTTGCAGCAGATCATTACTTGCAACAATGGTTACATCTGAAGTCACTTTTTAAACAGAGATAGTAATTTTCATGGACTAATTTTTACAACATTAATAATATGACGCAGCGCGAAGCAAGCTGCATTAGCTAAGGTACCATTTATTTGTTTCGGGGGGTTGGGGTTGGGGGATTTCTAATCTGGATATTGTAAAAAAAGAAAAAAAAACAACACCCCCCTCAAGAAAATTGTTTGTGAACTAATATAATGGATATAGCCTCCA
The DNA here is from genome assembly GCA_016617855.1 of Megalonaias nervosa. Taxonomy (NCBI): domain Eukaryota; kingdom Metazoa; phylum Mollusca; class Bivalvia; order Unionida; family Unionidae; genus Megalonaias; species Megalonaias nervosa. Next base: position 13,465 of record JAECUM010074565.1, on the reverse strand, counting down.
CCCCATCGAAATTAAATGGTTGGTCTTTAATGGAATCACTGTTCATCTACCACCATTGGCATGGTTTTATACCGCGATATTTACGATTTTCAATTCCAAGTCATGAATCAAAGACCTTTATTTTCTAACTGTTGTGATATATTTGTGTGTGTGTGTGTGTGTGTGTGTGTGTGTGTGTGTGTGTGTGTGTGTGTGTGTGTGTGTGTGTGTGTGTGTGTGTGTGTGTGTGTGTGTTGGATGGATAGATACCTCATCGTTTCGAGAGGAGCTAAAACTACATACGCTCTCTGTGCCAACTCAAACGGATGATTGTAATGAGTGAAATAAATCCCGACACCAATAATGGTTTATGTCCAAAGTTTCGTTATCGACTTACGACTGCACGATGCGACTTATCCTTTTGACAAATGAGATGGATGCATCGAATTGTAAGCGGTTAAAAAAAGAAATGTTACGAGGTTAATTGAAACAGTTTTTACGGCAACCGACTCTGTGTGTGTGTGTGTGTGTGTGTGTGTATATATATATATATATATATATATATATATATATATATATATATATATATATATATATATTCGCGTGTAAATCGGATTAAACTGAATAGACTCATATCAGTCATCGCATAATGCGCCAACAGATCTGGGTCTATGCAGTATGTTAAGAGTTAGCGGTACAGGAAACAACATAAACCCTGTTCAAAACAGTAATGCGCTCCAGATCAGTGTCTAAGCTATTTGCGGCTGAACCCATCTTTTAAGCCAGTACATAAGGTACTACATAACCAGTTTGGTTTGTATCAACATGATGCATCTTGGATAATTTTACCCACGTTTCTGACGTATAAATATTTGTTTTGTCATGGATCACTATGTTACTTTGTTTACTTGACTTGATACATTCGACCGTGACAGCATGTCCTAAGACAGATCCTAAAAGTGCCTTCTGTAGATAATCTGAATGCGTGATCGATGCGTAAGACATGAAGGGATACTATGAGCAACGTACCGTGTGTACTTGCTTATAAGTCGAGTCACACTGCAATCAACAAAGATCCTGATCAGATGTAGCATAACGCACCTGCAGAGCAGGGTCTGTGTTGTTTGTTCTACTGATTACATTACTCTTAACAAACTCCACAGATCCAGATCTGCCGGCGCATTGTGCGACGACAGATCTGGGTCTGTGCAGTTTGCAGTTGGACTAGTTTTATAAGCGAGTATATACGGTATCTCTAAGGTTATTGTTCCAGATTGCAGATTGATAGAAAAGAGTATGGTCGATGTTAAGTCTTTAAGTTCTTCTTTATTCAACTGGTTCGATCTCAGGAATGGGAACTAAAATGTGCTAACTATCGGTACACTTGTTCATAAAACCTACTCAACTACATCTCCTACGCAATGGCTTGACTTCGTAGTTTTGTTGGACAATGATTGACTACACTGTATCATCTATCTTACACAATTTATATTTCCTTTCAAAGCAAGCTGCACTAGTGATCAGAACGGCCTGTTTATCTAGTTGGCATAGCACATTTATCGTAGTATTCAGGGGGATGTTATCAATGATGACATTTTGAAAGTCATATTTCACAGCTGTCTGTCTATAAAACACGTTTAAAGAATAACTGACGACGCGACGTGCTCGCCGGTTTTTACATCGGCCAATCGAACATGATTTCTTAATGTTCACGCCAATGAGGCATAAGCAATTGAAAATGGGTAGCAAGAAATACAAGGCTTGACAATGGATTCTAATGCGAAAAACGTTGTGTTCCAAATCAACAACTTATTTTAATCGTGTTGTGGATATGCTATGCTAATCTGATTTCACGTGGTGTTACACCGTGCATATATTTCACTTTTATCATGTTTCTATTTCCCAAAGATTCTCTTTCGCTTTAAAATGAATTTCCAAAGAAATAAATCCACACAGGCAATGCATCATATAATACGGGATATACAGTTCAGATAAATATGGAATCTTTGAAAACAAAGTGACATCCGATTTAGAAACTTGAATTAGATGCCATTTATACTCGCTTATAGGTCGAATTAAACTGCATATTAAAGATAATGATCTGCCGTTACATAATGCGTCTGCAGACCAGGGTCTAAGTTGTTTGTTCTACTGATTACTCCTAACAAACTCCACAGACCCTGATTTGATGGCGCATAATGCTACAGTGGATCCGGATTGGTGCAATTTGCAACTGAACTCATCTTATAAGCGAGTAAACACGGTACTTGGTTCCGGACGTTTCCAACACTCCAAACCCTACCCAAAAAGAATGATCACAATCAACGTTTTGAAACTGTGCCTCTGTCTACGCATGAAAAGAAATTCCAATGCATTCGGTATGCTTTAACATTTAAATGCATCATATTTGCTATGAAGAAAACTACGGTTTACCGGTACATTAGATATGCTAGAAGTTTATGTATCGAAATCTTTTTTAAATATAATGTGTAAGTACATGTGATTGCGCTCCTTATGTGTAAACAAAGTAAAACTGGAAGAATGGTTGAAAGCAATGTTACAGATATTTTAAGTAATTGAAGTTACATAATTAACCAGAGCTATAGTTTGTCTTATATTTGTCATCAATCAAATGCAGACCATATGCACATACTGTTTTTAAACAATGTTATATGTTTTTGAACTACGTCATATCTTTTGAAAAAAAAAAAACGAAGGTTTTTGAACTAGGAACGGCCTTAGCAAACGCGGGGCCCGATTGGGGTCATTTTGGCATGGCCCGCTGGATTTACGCGCGGGGCCCCCTGTGAGCACGGCATTTGGAAATAAACTTTTAAACAACTTTTATTTGATATTGAACTTAAAACTTTCTTCCATCACTTTAAAATTACTTTCTCTCAATAGATATATTTTTAAAAATTACTAACGCGCAGGGCCTCTGTGAGCGTGGGGCTAGATTGAGCCAAATCGTCCCTATTTTTCGTTGCCGACTCTAGCACCTTTTCCCCCAGGGTAAAAAAGAACACAAAAATTATTAAAAAAGCAAACCAAACCAACAAAAGCCAAAATCGAAATTGATTTGTGCATCTGACCTGGTTTAGCTCAGTATCTGAAGCGCTTAGTACATTAGATATGCTAATCAATGTAATATATAATGTTTTTTAAAACCCCACAAAAAACCCACAAAAAACCCTACCTACCCTAATATTAAAACCGGTGCATTAGGAAACATACATATTTTTAGGACGTTATATTTTCAATCATGCTTGGAGTGACCTTGCATTGTGTCGTGAATTATTAAATCATGGACCTGATGTACCAGTGACCTTAGACAATGTAATGTAATATATATACAGCAAGCAGTAAGCTCGTGAAATATGCACCGCAGGTTATCCCACCTGACGCTATACGTGTTTCGGATTAGCTCCAGGCTGTTCAATACGAGTGTGAATGCGGGTATGACAACCCATTGTCAACGTCATGACACAAAAATCAATACCATATTCACTGTATGAGTACCAAAAGATCTTGAAATTTGACAGAGCAGTGATTTATATTCAAGAAAGATCTTCGTGACCGCTTCTACCTGAGTGTTTGTCGATATAAAGTGACATACGAAACCAATGACGCAATATATTTCAACAACAATTGTAGCGGTCAAGGTAATCTTTATTTAATATGGCACGAAAGAGCTTCATGCTTACACGCGACCTCATTATTTTTATGCAAGAGTGTTTTGATTAATATCTTGAAGAGAAGATATTCCTTTTAAGATCCCACTTACCTTCGGAAAGAAAGAAAAATCTGGAAACCCTCGCAAGGGGCGATTACTGCTTGGAGTAGGCCACGCTACAAAATGTAGTCGGTTCTAAACGAGGAAAGGTGCTTGTAAAAAAGAACATAACATACGCGAGAGCACCTAACAAACGTACTTAATATCATGTCCGTGACAGTCTTTGCTCATCCACTGCGGTATTTAGATCATGGCTTGACATAATATGGAAATAAGCTCGTGTCCGCCGATCAGGACAATCTTAGGTCAAGCAATCAGCCAATTCTGAACAACCCTTTCAAATTCATCTTTTCTCAAGATTCCATGAACCAAGTCTCTGTATGGACCACGGGGAATTACACCTTTCTCAACCAGTATCCAACACTTTGTCGAATTACAAAGATGTACTAAGAAGAAAAAGAATTTCTCCCAAATAATACAACTGACTCCAATATAAATATTCAGTCGTGATAGAAGTAACACCCAAGACATTAAAAAGCCGCAATACGTCTTCATAAAAATACTTTTCTTTCCAATAATGTCTCATATACTATATTTACAGTATATAACACACATTTTTACTTGCCACTGCGAACTTGTAATTACTGTACAAGAAACATGTGAAAAATTATATTCAGATGTTTACAGTACTCTAGCGTACATTAAATTTTTCGAGACTGTGTACACAGCCTGAAAGTACTCTAGCATACATCAAGTTTTTCGAGTGTACACAACCTGAAAGTACTCTAGCGTACATTAAGTTTTTCGTGTGTACACAGCCTGAAAGTACTCTAGCATACATCAAGTTTTTCGAGTGTACACAGCCTAAATGTACTCTAGCATACATCAAGTCTTTCGAGTGAACACAACCTGAAAGTACTCTAGCGTACATTAAGTTTTAAAGTGTGTACACAACATGAAAGTACTCTAGTGTACATTAAGTTTTTCGAGTGTGTACACAACTCGAAAGCTATTTACGATATTGAAGTGTAGTAAATCAACGGGCATTTGTAAACTTATTTTTTGCAATGCAAAGCATGTCACAGCAAACATCATCACTTATTCATTTTATAATGACCTCCAATTTAAGAATCAATAGTTTTGCACGTAGAAAAAAGCAGCAAGGGTCGGACCATGCATATATATGGCACGATGCATATTTTACGGCACGATGCATATTTTCATTGAGAAAGAATGAGTAAGAACAGAAATGAACTTGGTGGACGGCAGGTGACCCCAGTCTAACCTGCAGATTTTATTTTGATCTCTGGTTTTCAACTGTAATTAGGTGCGGACGAGAAAATTAATGAGGTGTGAAAAGTATGTCGACGTTCCTCTATACAAGCGAGTCACACAACTTCATTGCACGTCAACTATTCTCATGAACCCATCCATGGAAATACTCAGCTGTCATCCCTTTTGTTTATTCGCATGTCCAGTTCATTCTGCATTATCTCAGATATGAACATCAACTTATATTCATGCAACTTAAGTTGCAACCAAAGAAAATATAAATAATGTACCTAACCACGATACACTACTGACATTTTATGTCAAAGTTTTTATATTTAACAAAATTGTAGCAGAGAAAACCTTGTGAGATCTTCGATACGATAGAAGAAAAAAAATCGTTGAACAAGATGGAACCTTTTAGAGCTATACAATAGAAATAGAAAGAAGCATTGTACAAGACGAGCCTTTTGAGATGTACAATAGAAACAGAAAAAAATCTTCGTATACAATCAAACATAAAAAATAATGTTTCATGTATATTATCTACACTAATGAAAATATATGTTGTTAATTAATTTCTGTCTTTAAAGAGTAGAAAATATTCATCGTTAAAACTTAAGGACTTTAATTGTGTAAAATTACCACATTCTGATTTCTGAAATAATGAAAGTGAATGGCAAATGGGTCAAACTCTGCGATGTTTTGTATGGCATTGAAAGCGTTAGTATTGCATTGTGAGTATTTCATGGTACCTGGGGCACACTTTATGGGCAGTCCCATAGAATTGTGTATCTTACTTTATATGGTGAATGACTGTTTGCCGGACTGCACTCCTTTCTTGTAACAAAAAAACAAAACAAACACAATACTGACCCATAGCTACATATTTCTTGATCCTGTGAGAACGCTGTATAGCAAGTACACCACGTGAAAAACATTGTATTATGCCTGCTTGTTTTGTATGAATTCCATGCATGCCAAGTTACCAGTAGTTTTTGAAGCGACGAGAAAATACAACCAAAACTGCATGCAGGACAGATTTAAATGATTAGAATCTTCATCCATCTTTCACACTGTCAAAGACACGCAACCTGCCATTGATGCCATCACTGATAAATAGTTTTGACAGGAGAAGGTCTAAATTATCCTTATCGTGGGCGACTCGCATAAGCAATAGGGCGGTTCAGGCCGACATTGACAGAAAATCGTGACACAAAGGGTGTAATGATTTCGAGGCTAGTTTTAGTAGTTTAAACAAAATACAAATTCAAAACAGGTTTTCATCGCACTTAGGTCAAAGAATGTCGAATCATATGCAAATCAATATAAAGTAAGGTACACAACATTGAATGAGGGGGAGGCGAACTAGTATTTTCCTTCCGATCGGGATATTTTTTTTTATCTCGTATTAGAAAAACTAATGTGACGATGAAAGAAGGTCAAATTTCCACAAATCATATCAAGAGTATTTTTATAAAGCTGGGTGGGGGGGCTACATTTTTGCCCAGAAATCCCAAGCACACACACCCCCATCCCAAAATTAAATGGTCAGCCCCTAGAAGGGATGACAAATAACGAGAGAGTGGAAATGGCAAGTGGAGAGGAGAAGTTGCAGGGGAGGAGAGACAAGATAAAAAAATTAACCAGGATAAAGATGACAATGATAAAGATGCAGACAAAAATAGTAATGAAGAACAAAACAATAACCTTCCATTCATCGCCTTTACGTCTAGAAAAGTGGAATAACGTCGAAATGACATCGTAGACGAGTCTGAGCTGATCTAATATTAAAGGTTTGCAAATATGAATGCATCTAAGGTTTTCTTGAGTTCGTTTGATCGTTCTATTTAAATGAATATTTGAACATAAACTATGAGCAATAGTTATTCGAGAGGGAAAACTTGAGTCTCGTCTTCACATTCGCAGCCTGCTTTGTTACCTTATGCCTAGGCTCAAGGGCCTATTCCAAGGTCTGAAGAGCGGTCGGGCTTTGAGAGCAGGGCATTCGAAAATAAAATGCTTATTTTAGAGCAAATGATGATACAATACAAAATGCTATAAAAAAGATTAATGAAAGCTAGCGACACGTTGCCGTGGGCCATTGCTCATTTTCAGTTTAATTAAACACCAACGTGGACTGTCCCGAGTATAGTTAATCGTCTTTGACATTTGTTTCGAGTATCGTCTGGGTATGTAATCTGGTTCGTAAGAACCCATCTTTTATCCTTTATCTTTAGTAAGTAAAGGTTTGTGGACAAGAACATTAACCACGATCAATGAGAAAGTAAAAACAAAAAAGCAGGCAGCAGGCAGCAATAAAGTGCACAAGTAAGGTTGCATTTGATTGGCTCGCACTGACCAATTACAACTGATGAATTTGAATTTGAGAACGTGATCAAATCCATTTAGTAACTCAACAATGTTCAAATAATTTCAGTATATATTATATCTCATGCAAGAAAAGAAAACACGGCAATAAAGAAGCACAAAGACGATAGTCAGTGTCCGCTGAAGTCAGTGCCCATTGAAGTAGGTGTCCGGTGAGTTCGTAAAACATATAGTAAAGCAGCTGAAAGACGTCTTCATGTCACAGAAATGAATCTCTGAGCTTTCTGTTTACGTCCGATTTTCATAGTTCCTCCCCCGCCTTGCTTTTCTCTTCCGTTGTACGTGTTTTTCTGTTCGTCTGTATGCTTTCTTCTAAATATGTAAGAAAATTCATGTCTTACCTTGACCACAAGTGCCCCATTCTTCTTGAAACACAGGTAGTAGCCATTGGCCCCTCCTTGGATCGTGAAGTACGGATATTGAGAATCATCAATTGGGGTGAATATTAATATTGCTGCAAAGAAAATTAGACAAAGCTCATATACGACACACTCACAACATCTACATTTTTATTGTGCGATATATGCTGCTATGTTAAGGTCATAACCTTTAAAGCACTTCAACAAGGAATATGTAGCTATTTTTTATGAATGTTGTAAACTTTCGTAGCAAACATAACCAAATTTTCTTTCACAAGATATCTGAAACGTTTGCACGTTTATGCAACTCAATGGGTCATCACTAGATTACACGACACAAAAATATCAAGTATTCAATTTATAACATTCAACAATTAAAAACTCGACCGAATTCATTGAACATAGACATGAATATCACTCGATAAGTCAGAATTTGTGGAAATTAGCAATCGTGAGGAGATGTGTGTTCTATACGATCTATGTAACGTAAATTGTATGAGAAATAAAATACGGATAATCCAGGGAAACAAACGAATAGAAATAGAGAGCAAAAAGAAAAGGTTTGCAAACACAAGAGGGATATTTCGTCGAGTTATTAATTACATTGAATCCCACCATACACGTCTAATACAATATTAGGCGCCGGTAAGATTCGAAATGAAACAGTTCAATCGCAAGCAAGTTGAAAAGCTCTCTCTCTCTCTCTCTCTCTCTCTCTCTCTCTCTCTCTCTCTCTCTTTATTTGTAAAACTGACCTTGTTTGTTTCTCATGCAAGAAAACAAATCTTACCAGGCAGTTGATGCTGAGATCATCTTACGCCAACAATGAGAAGAAACCATGGACGTTATGGGGGACGTTTACAGAAAACCACTAAGATGTTTGTATATGTGATTAAACTTGGGAAGCATGAGTTTTAATATTAAGCACTTGTGGTAGAAATACAAGGTAGTCCATTCATAATGGAATCCATGGCTAACTAAGCCATAATATTGGAGTCCCAGTCTATTCATAGAATACTAAAGCAATGATTTTTAAACAAGAAACCGTGAATATGACAATTTAAGATTCTCATACAAACAATGATTGTCTCGTATATTTATCGTGACTGTGGTAGAGTGGTCCGAAAATCTAAGAAAAGTGGACTGTAGGTAGGTACGTGGGTAGGTTGGTTGCTTTGTAGCTAGGTGGTCAGGTTAGTATAAGGGTATAATAGGTATAAATACATGAAATTGTTAAAGTTTGCGTGTGTTAATGTGCGTAATTCAATCGAATCAACCAATTCGACATTTTGTAAAGTCACCATGTTTCAGTCGAACATGGTGTAACTTAAGTACAAGTCATATATACACTCCTTGTGATGTAGTAAATCAATCTTTACTATCTCTTACTACGAGTAAATTCCACTAAAATTATAGCGTGGCATGGGTAATTAATCTTATCTTGTCAATGATTCGTATGAGTTTATCTCTGTTTATCTGAATCTATTTAGTAGACCAGTCCCCGAAGTCAAAAAGTGTCTCAGCATAAAAAAAATAAAATTCATGCTCAAATTTGAAAAAAAGGAGTGTCTTATATAAACTCTCAGAGATAAAACAGCAAGAGTCGTAAAATGGCTGATAATCTTCGGGATTTTTTTCTGTTTACGTTCTACTTCAAATTGAGAGACTGTAAGCGTGATTTTTTGTTAGGTTTTGAGTCTGACTTCGTTTTTTATTTTTTATAATCACCCAGTGTTTGTGACTTCGGTATCTGGTAACGAGTAGAATGTCTACTGGCGATGGCGCCTTTCAATCAGTATTAAATAACTCCACCTGAGCCAAAAAAGGAATTCACGCGTACGAATATATAAAAAGGTATTTAAAGAAACAGAAACTGAATGTACTTGTTTACTCAGTGTTAGCGTAGCCGTGATGTACATTTTCAGTGGAGTTAAAGTTTATGGGCCATCCGTTTGACACCTTTGTGGTGTCAAGTTCGATCCTCTCTGTCGGTAAATGCAATGGTCAGTAATCACCCATTAATTAGTAATTAGTAACCACCCAATAATAAACACACCTTTAATTTAAACGCCGGATCTTCAGAGGCTAAGACTGAGTATTTTATCAGATGTTAAAGATAAAATATCTCCGACGCTATTTTTTTATAGATATTTTCATGGCATTTTTTCAGCGCTGGCTACTTTTTTCATACTAAGGTATCCTACAGTTTTCAACAGCTTCTACTTCAGCAAAACCCTGAATTCAAACAACAGAGTTTTGAATGAAAGTCTGATTCTTTGACTTAAGAAGTTTTATCAAATTCATGCCTTTTTTCTCTTTTATTTTCAAGTTTCCATTAACTTTAAATTGTCAATAAACCAAGTCTTGTCAAGCCAGACTCTCGCGTGGCTCTGTGAGATCTCTGCCGCACTTTTGGCGGATATCTCACGGAGTTAAGTGAGAGATCTGGTTGAACGAGGCTACATTAAGCAACCAAGCAATGTTTTGGGAGTGCTATAATGGACGCTTCAACTAATCATAGGATCGTAGTGAAATGGAATCCCGTCCTTTTTTCCCAGTGTCATCTAATCGGATTAAAATGCTCTCTGAAAATAGGGTACAGATATTATTCAGCACGGATACAATACTAATTCAACATTTCGAGACGTCGATATAAGTATTCGATTCTCTCTATGTCCTTCGACCAGAAAATACCTAAATTTTTTCACGGTTTCCTTCGCAGCCAGGCTTCATTGTCGGGGTAAGGGATTTGATGTCAATGAAGACAAAGGGCAAATTTGTTCGGGTTTGGAGCGGGTTGAATAACAATGGCCGAAACCAGATACGCCCTATCTCGTGTTTTATCGAAAGTCTTTCAAACATTTCGTCAACCGCAGATGAATTTTAAATAAACTATGAAACAAGAAGTTGGATTATACCTCACACTAAATGCCCATTTCAACTGACATACAAAATCTCAGAATAGTTTTATTAATTTTGCTAGTCATTCACGCACATTTATCAAACATAAGTGTTAGTAACACACTATATTTCACTGTTATTCATCTGCAAACAATAAGTAAGGCCCTCTTTCACTATAAACACTTCATTCTGTTGATACAAAACTTAACTAGCAATAAAACAGTTTGAGAGAGAGAGAGAGAGAGAGAGAGAGAGAGAGAGAGAGAGAGAGGGAGGGAGAGAGGGAGGGAGAGAGGGAGGGTGGAGTATTTTAAAATTTTACTGATTAATTAAAAAAAATTCATTACAAGTGACACATACCCACATACATATCTCCAAAGTAACCGCATAGCTACAACCCCATCCACCAACCAACCTATAAACCAATAAACCTTCCAACTAAGTCCACGTGTTTTGCCGGGGGGGGGGGCATATTTTGGGGTGGGTGGGGAGGCATAGTCAAATTCAAGGTTATGCACACATATACTGTAAAATGGATTTTTTTAAATCAGAGGTGAGTGCGTGGCAACTGACCCACTCACCTATTGACCCCCCACCCCATCCCACCCCGTGGAAGCCCATCTAACTATTTTCCCATACAGTAGTCGAGATGGTTCAGTGGTGAAGACATTGCACTCATTAACATAAAGGTCAGGGTTCGACTCCCACCATCAAATCAGTTTTGATCGACTACCATGGCGTGTCTTTGGGCAAGACACTTTGTTTGCTCGGGCACGATATAACCTTAAAAGTGTTGCTCAGCCGTGCAACACAAAACCAAACAAAATTTCCGCCGACTGATGGTTTAAGGAAAAGAATGAGATTCCCCTGATAGTGATACCTACACAGCCTAAAATTGTAGTACACGACAGTGATACCTGCACAACCTGAATTTTCACTGCGCGATACTGATACCTACACAGCCTAAAATTGTAGTACACGATAGTGATACCTACACAGCCTAAAATTGTAGTACACGACAGTGATACCTGCACAACCTGAATTTTCACTACGCGATAGTGATACCTAAACAGCCTAAAATTGTAGTACACGATGGTGATACCTACACAGCCTAAAATTGTAGTACACGATAGTGATACCTACACAGCCTAAAATTGTAGTACACGATAGTGATACCTACACAGCCTAAAATTGTAGTACACGATAGTGATACCTACACAGCCTGTGTTAAAATACCTTATTTTAACTGGTCCTAAAATAAAAACAAACAACTTGCTGAAGCATCCATTGTGCAACAATAGTATTCGCACACAATCCCGTTTGTTTGTAACGCACACACCCAGCCGAAAAAAGAAAACAAACAGACCCCACACCGATTATAAAAATGAAATTAATCAAGGATATTTTTTTTAAATGTACAAGACGTGGTCATTTTATTCATTAATTTATAATTTCTGACCTGATTGTCTGCAGGAAGTCCCTAACACTGTCAATTTATTGGCGTTTGAAATCAAACCCAAGATCTCGATGTAAACAAGCAGACTGCTCACTGTCCTTCTCTAGTTTCTAGAACAGTCCATATCAGTAAAACCTGTGTCAAATGTGTCCAACAATTGCAATGTTTAATGTTAACAGGCTCCCCCCCCCCCAAATGAACAAATAAAAAGAGGAACTTTTGTAAACATGTGTTCAAAGAAATTAACTCCAAACTTTACGTAATTATTGGGATTATCGAGGACGGTGAACTACAGCATGAAAACATAAACTTGCCAATGCAAATATGGCAACAGTGTTCCTAAAACTCCCGTCGGAAACGCCAAGAAGATGATAGTGTTTGGGTCCCAGTGTTCAGGTTAGAAATGATAAACTAATGAATTATGTGACAAGATTTGTGCATTTTTTTTTATATATCTTTAATGCTTGTAGTTTGTTTTTGTTTTTTGTTTTTTGTTTTTAAAAAAAACCGGATTAACCGTTCCGGTGGCCTAGTGGTTAGAGCGTCCGCCTCGGATGCAGGAGGTAGTGGGTTCGATCCCCCGCCGAGTGATACCAAAGGCTTCTAAAAATGGTACTAACAGCTGCCTCGCGTGGCGCTCAGCATTAAGAGGTTAGTGTTAGGACTGGTCGGCCTGGTGTCAGGATAATGTGACTGGGTGGGACATCATGCTACATGTCTGCAGCATGGTGCCCCAGTGCTAGACATCGCTATAAACTGCCACACTGCAGACATCGTAGCGATATGACTGAAAAATTGTTAAAGCTACGTTAAAAATACAAATCTCTCTCTCTCTCTCTCTCTCTCTCTCTCTCTCACACACACACACACACACACACACACACACACACACACACACACACACACACTTTAAAAAACGGGGGGGGTTTACAAACAAACGGGAGTGTGTTTTAATACTACAGCCATAAATAAATGTAGCTAGGTGTCCGATTTCTGGTTAATAAAACAATCAGCGGCTAATTGTGTTTTCACAACTTGAAATAAATATACCTTCGTGTTACCTAGTGTTAACGATAAACCATTAGTATGCGATACACAAAATACATTATGTGTCTGCACAACAATGTATTTTCGGTCACTTTCAGAATACTCGGCAATTGATTTATATGCCTGTTGCGCTGTTCAAATACCGACTGTAAAAAGTGTTGCCCATATCTATAGCATTATTAATTACGAAGTAATTTGTGAGTTTAAAATCCTTAAAATCATGACAATCGCCCATACAATGCATATATATATATAGTTCCATCATCTTTATACAATTGGAGATTGCGTTGTAAAACGGAAAACAGATTTAAGCCAAATACGACCGGATAT
>JAECUM010074559.1:0-17500 GCA_016617855.1 Megalonaias nervosa | reverse complement strand
TGCTTTTTGGTAAAATTATTGTGAAAATCGTACATCAGCCACTTTGATATATCAAATACAGCTGCACCAACATAAATCGGTTTATTTAACTTTAAATTTGTCTTTCGTCGTTGTATTGCAAGATTTTCGTTAAATATTTTCATACTAACAAAACCATCATCGTTAACTAATTTATTTCTCCGATTTATGTCATTAACACTTTCGATAGAAACTCTTTTCCGAATATTTTCCATCGTCTTACCGAACACCGAGTTGTTCATTAACTTGAAAAAGTTTTTCTCTAATTCGGTTTTAGCCACAGCACGACGTTTCGTATTTAAGTCAACATAATTTGCCATCCACCTCGAATGATTAAACTTTAATACGCGATGGACTTTTCTAAGAATTAGTCCAGCATATACTGCTTGTTTTAAATTTTTGTAATGCATAACGTAATTTCTTTTATTTAACAAATTTGGAACTAACTTATTAACAATCGAATTTTTTACTGTTGTCGTTGCTCGTTCTTCAGGTGATAATAAACTATAAGCGATCATCATTGACTCTGCACAAAACGGATAATCGTTATGTAGATCATGTAACGAACTAGGATAATCTAGATCAACTTCAACAAAATATGAAATATTTGAAAAATTATTATTAATTTTTCTAGGTAAATCTTTTTCAGTTTCTTTAAGAAATTGATCTGGAGTTATCCAATAAAACCCAGCGCAAGGCATTGGCTCTGACATCGCATATCCATACAAATTCACACAATCTAGATAAATAATATGATTAGATGGGAGATTTTTATCATACTTTTTCAGATATTTGTTATTAGCTACTGCATATTTTTTTGTTATAACGCTAATTCCGCCTCTGATATCTTTTGCAACAAAGTTAAACATATCAACATCTGTTAAGAGATCCAGTTCTATCTTACTTGTTTTTAGTAGGGCGTCCCAAGACAATCCTGGAGCAGAATAATACCAACAGGGGTCTAGTCCATAATTTGTATGACTAACTTGATGAAAACTTTCAAAAACATCTGCTAGCAATAATACATCTGTTTTCAAATATAGATCGTGATAATCACCAAATATTTTACAACTAAATTTATTCCAAGTATCTTGTGCATATTTGTATTCGTCATCTGTGATATTTTCGTTTTTGAGTTGCGAGTAAAATTTATCTTTATCAGGAAGAAAAGTTTCAGCAAATCTGCTCCAATCGTCGAGATATTGGTACGGAAATATACTTTTTCTTGTTAAATTGATGTAGTTTTCACCAAAGCAACTTTTTAGGTTCGCGAAATTGCAGCAATCTTGTACAAGCTCATCTAATGATGCTGCCATAAATTGCAGACTGTCAATAAAACGTAATTTACCGAACGTCACCGACATATACTTTTCAAAATTTTTTCGAATACATTTTATTACGTTATTTAATTTTAGTTTAGCTCTAATATTTTCATCACCAAAAGCTTCTACAATGATATGACAGTCATAGCCATGAAAGTTATGTAAAACTACAGGAATAAAATTCTGGAGCATGACATTTTAAATTGCAACTGTTATGAGCTGCTCCACGATATTGGCCGGTCAAATGACAATGATCTCGCACCTAATCACGGACTCCGTTTGGAGTCTACCAGCAACTTTTCACAAATATGACAATTAACTCCCTCATCAATATCGAGTTGTTGTTTAGACGTTATTTTCATTGGAGCTGTTTTAAATAATCTGTTAGAAATTTTATTAACTTCGTCTATTAAATTTTTTAATAGCCATACGGCAGGATTTCCACCTCTATATAACTTTATCAGAGTTGAAAATTTATCGTTAGCGCAACAAACTACTTTATAAGCTACTCCGCAAGGAATATGTTGTTGTATTTTTCTAGTACTTGATTTATTCGGATTATTTTCTGCTCCAACCACAGGAACGAGTAGACACTCGAAATCAGCGTAAATAACAAAAGGAATATTTAGTTTATGATCATAACTTTTTAATTTTAATATTTTGTTCTTTTTCGCTAGGCATACTTATTCCTTGAACGTTGACACAGTATTTGAGATGCTCCTGCAGTATTCCATCGCTAGAAAAACCACGCAGACATTTATAACAGAAATACTTTTTATTTTTATTTTTACTATACTGTCTGCCAACTAAGCCGTTAAAGTATTTTATCCAACAATAATGTCCCTGATAAAATAATAAATTTATTGTATTTTGTGTAGCACTTTCTGAGATATATCTCGGGTAAACGTTTTCTCGCTCATCTAATCCGAAAACATTTACTGAGATACTGTTTTGTTTTTCAAACTTTGGTCTATGATTTTCTGCTACTGGAAAAGTTATTCCTAAAAAGTTTAGTTCGTCTTTGTATGGCAAATAATTTTCAATTCTGCCGGGGTGATCACACTGAGAATGTTTTGCAGATAAAATTGACCATTGAAAACATTTGTCATCATTGTTTTTAACATTTATACATCATTTTTTGTTTTTAATATTTTGAGGGAGATCGAGGTGCAAACTACCGCGAAGTACGTTATATTTTGTTGTATGAAATAAAACTTCTTTTATCATTTCAAATTTAAAACGCGATCCTGATGCAGTAAATTCCTGTAATTTTTGTTTATTTCTCGATGTATTTCATCGGCGACCATGGCAATGTCTGTTCCAGTTAATATTTTTCTCTATTAAGCTGTTAAATATGGTTGGGAAATTTCGCTGTCAAAACTTTTTCTTTCAAAAATTACATCAAGTGCATCTTCAACTGCATGTAACTTTGATAAAATCGTATGATTTTGTACTATAAGTTTGATACTTTTATGAGCCGCAAGTTCTTGAGCTATAACTGGTTGCAAAAGATGAAATAAACTTGTGGAATTCAAATTTGCTAAAATATTTTGATCATCAAGTTTGTAACTATTATCGTAACCTGAAAATGCTGAAGCAATTATTTCTGTTTTCATAATGTTCTTTTTAGCAATATCTCGCAATTTTAACATTATATATATAGTAATATTTTATATTTAATTGAATTTTTTTAATTAGAGATATGAAATCCTTATATTATAATGACAGAAATTTTGAGATATCTGAGATTGACGGCAGAAGAGCAAGAATTTTATCGTGTACACCCAAAATACAATTTATATGCAGCAAATATGTTAGGTTCTGTTATTAATATAGAATCTAACAAATCTGTTGGCATATCAACACCAGCTGGTGTATTAATTTCAGTAAAAGGCGATAATGCAGAAAGAATGGAAATGTTTAGAAAAGATTTTATTTATACTTTGTTTTGCGACGATATTCCAGAAGGACAACGAGTTTATCAAGTAAATAGCGCAATAACTGATGATAACATTGAAAATTTAGCATTGCAAAACGAATTTGAACTTCATCCAGTATTTGATTTATATGAAGCTAATGATAAGGGAATTATTAGACATATAAGAACGAAAAAAGTTGTCGGAAATTTGCAGAACAGTGTATATCTTGGTGTTAATGTACGTTGAACAAAAACTAATTTTGTTTATTATCAATCTCATCGTTTTGTGTTTGAAACTTTTAACGGACCAATACCTAATAGTTTAGTTGTTGATCATAAAAATGGTATTAAAACAGATAATCGTTTGGAAAATTTAGATTTGGTTACGCCAAAAGAAAACACAAGACGTGGAATTGGTGGTAGTAATAATTTTAAAAATCCGGCTAAACAAACAATTTCAATAACTATTGAAACTGGAGAAGAAATGAAATTTAAATCAATAACAGCTGCTGGAAAATATCATAAAATTAATTCAAGTGCAATAAAATTTGTAGCTGATAATGTAACTAGATCAGCAACGTCAGTGTTGACATTTGATAGATTTAATTTTAAATACGATAACTAATGATATTTTCTAGATCATTTCGAGTAAGACAATTATGATTAAATTCCATAATATCATCTCGATTAAATCGTCATGTCATCATTTTATTTGTGTCAAGTTTTATTTTTTCTGCTACTGTTAATCAAAATCTGTCAGATTCGCCTAATGTTATCATAACATCAACAAAATAAAAACTATGTCCCAACAAACAATTTCGAATTGCCTCAGCTAATTCTTTGTGATTTAATATATTAACTCTTTGATGATATTTTATTTCTCCAATCATCTTATTATTTATTAATTAGATAAAAGATTATTATAATAATGAACTTAATTGAGAGACTGGCTAAACTATATTCTGGAGGTTTTGTTTCAGTTTCAAATTTTACATTAGAAAATATTACTAATGATAGACTTGCTGGTTATACTGAAAAATATATTCTGCATAACTATGACGAAGAAGAAGATGGTGTTATTGTTAGTAAAAAAAATTAAGCAGACCAACAACTGGACGATATGATGTTAAGTACCATATTGCTAAAAAAATAATAAAATGTAATTTTACTATCACAGAACATCAAATATTTTGGCAGCTTATAAAGCCCTTTTTAAATGTAAAAATAACTGGACAACAAAGAAATATAAAATACGATTGTATTTTTGTTAAAATATTTAATTTAATGCCAGCTAATGATGCAAGAAAATTACATTTAATTTCTTTATGTAAACCAGGAAAATGTAAACCCGTGCCAATACAATACGAAGAAATTGATAATAATATTATTCGATCGACTTAGTTGGTACCCAGCTATTAAATTTATCGCCATATCCACGCCATTTAACTAAACTTTTGTTGCCGCGCTTTTTAATAGCTTTTTCAATAACAAATATATCTTGTTCTGTTTTCTGAAGTTCTTGCTCGTAAAAACTGCCAGTTATAGGTTCACCTAATAAATCTTTCAACGAATATGTAACTGGTATTGTTAAAAGTACTTTATCAACAACAAATATTTCTTCACTCCAGTTATGAGTATATCCTTTTTCAAATGTTTGTTCGTCAAAGAAATTCTAACTTTATCACCAACTTTAAATTTATGTCTCAGGTACTTATTTTCGTTTGCTAATATTGGATTTGCAATCGAGGCGTTTGGCGACATTTTCAGCTATCTGTGTTTCGTGTTATTATACTCGTCAACAATTTTTTGTAAGTTGTCAATATATTTACTCGTAGTTTTAGCTGTCAAATACTTGTGGATTTTTTTCGTTGAGCGTGCGATTAAATCTTTCAACGATGACGCTTTTTCCCAAATTTCCTCTAACATACTTTTTAATGTTATTTTGCTCTAAAAACTGTTCAAATTGTTAATAAAAAAATTCTGCTCCATGATCAGTCCAGATTCTATGTGATTTTCTTTCTGTAGTTGTTATTATTTGTTTTTATGCATCAGTCGTCGATGTCCCTGTTTTATCCGAAACGGGTATACTAAAAGCGTATTTACTAAAAACATCTACAACATTAAAAGGATATCTCTTTGGAGTGCCATCGGCGCCAACGTTAAATTGAGCAAGATTTGAGACATCAACTAAATCTATCGCCCAGATGTCATCAACGGCATTTGCGACAACTTTACGTCGCGGAAACTTTCTGTTTAGGTTTGTGTAGCTCAGACGCTAGCGTCTCTAAGGCAAGATCATCAGATAATTCTTTTTTTCCGAGTCCGAGTTTATATTTTGCTCCAATAAATCCCTGAACCAGCCTTCGGTCAACACGTTCTCGCATATTTACCGGTTTCATATCACGAAGTTCGTCTAACATTACTTTATCGCAGCTATGCTTATTTTGTTCGTTGTCTGGACGTTCAATATCTCTGTAGCAGATATCATGGCGCATTGCTATTGCGTCAACTTGATTGTAAGGCTCTTGTCCTGGCAGCAGATTATCGTTTTCGTCAATTTGCTTATCAACAGGATTATAAGGTCCAGTATATTTATGGCCTGGCAATGTCCAACCGCCTTTTGGTTTCGGCAATTTGCCAATTAATGTATGTATATCTATACCTGTTCCAATTATTTCTCTGTTGTTGCATTTCTGACAATATGTAACAATTTTATTTTGCTCAAGACATAAATCTCTATCACAATCGCACTCGCATGTCATTTATTTATTAATCATCTACTAAAATAATTTCTGGATAACCCGCTCCGGACAACTTTGCTGCTGGCAAAAACGTACTTTTTCTTTTTCCACAGATTGCGCAAATAATTTTCAGCATTATTCTATTATTTTTTGTTTTTTCTGTTTTTTCATCTTTATTTTCTGTTTTAGTTTTACACTTAAGACAATATGTTAACATTATATATCAGTGAGTTTAGATAAAATTAATTGCACTCTCATCATTAGCGTGAGAAGGTTGTTTGTCAAATTGCAAAATAAACTTAAAAAATCTGGATTTACGGTCATCTGTTTAATGAACATTACGCAATAGTATCCAGAAGCAAAAGTTCCAACTGGTTGAATTTGATTAGACGAATAATTTTTTTTTTCTCATATATTTTTTTATTGCGTCACTTGGTGGAATTCCGAACGAGTCAAAATAATTGTTATCAAAAACAGCTACCTAGTGTGTGCCAGATCCGTCATTGAAATCTTATATATTTATAACACACGAACCTGGAGACGCTGGCAATGGAATTGCTATAAGTTCATCTTTAGAATAAACTCCACTGAATTTTTTTTACTTTTTTTTAGTTTGTCAAGTATATCAAAATTACTTAACGCGGCCGACTTCATCTCTTTGTTCCTGACAACATTAGTCCTCGTCCTAACAGATTTGGCAATAGACTTCCTGCCAATACTGCTAGTAATGGAGCTATTGGAATAAATCCACCTTTTCTCCTCGGTCGTGTCTGTTTATTTGTCGTTGTCCTTCTTTTTGCTGTTTTTCTTTTAGGTATTATATTTATCTTTAGACAAAAATTTTCTTTATTCCATGACCTTCAACTGCCTTTTTCGTTGCGCCAGATACTGCTCCAGACGCTGCTGCTAATCCTAATGTACCTAACACTGGCAAAATTTTAGGTATTAACGTTCTGGCCATTACAGATAGTGCTGGACCGAAGAAACCACCTTGTTTTGACATTGCAGTTATTTGTGCAGCACTTAAATTTAAAACAAAAGGTTTTTTGCGATCGTATTTATTTACTTGTTTTTTGGTTAACATTAATTTTGTTAAAGTACCTAAAACACCTGCGTTAGGGTTGACCTTTAATGAAACCCGCCTCTTCTTTGCAACAGCAGCTGCTAATTTTTTAACTTGACCATCAGTCAAATATATTTCTTTTACAATATATTTTGTCATCTTATTATTAAAGTTACAGATTAAACTTGTACCGGCATTTTACCACCAACAAAATCAATCGTAATAGTTCTGTCGCTGATCACTAACGCGTACACGTACAACTGCGCTGCTGGAACTGCTCCGAGCGTCCATGTAATTTCAATATCAGCAGTTGAAATTACATCTCTTTCATTTTGTTTACTAACATCAAAATAAAATATCGGATAAAGTGTACGAAAGTCCTCTATTGATGTCTGAGATCCGTCTCCAACGTCCTGATATTTTTGCAATGCGTCCATAAGATACATGTAAGGTCGAGTGATATTTTCATTAGCGTCATCTGCAAAATTACATTCTATCGCTCGCTCTGGATAGTGCTTTGAATTTATTCTAGCATATATTCGTCTAACATCAGCATTATCAAATATCGCATTATTTTGTTGTTGGTTATTATGTCGCGCTTGTTGCTGAAATACAACAAATATTTGCCGTGGTTTTTGTTCAGTTGACGTTGTTGTGACTCGCCATGTGTAGTCTGTGGTATTTGGAACTGCTGTTTGATATATTTTATGTTGCTGAAAATGAATCTTCTTTGTGCGGTTTTTAAGAATATCATCTAATTCGAGCGATTTTGAAACTGTCGGCGTTATTCGTGGCATCCACAGCGTAAGTTTGTTTATGACAAATTGTACATCAGCCCCGCCATGTCGAGATAAACAATCATTTTGTTCTGATCGATTTAAAATAAGTGTATGCTTAACTCCACGAAATACTTTATTATAGTCCCTGCAAAAGCCAAATATTGTACTTAACGGCAGCATCATTGTAATTTGACGTGATATTGCTGCAAGTGCCTTTCTCTTAACATAACCTTCATTGTAACGTCTGTTTCGAAATCCAGTTGTGTTAATAACTAAATTTAACATTGCAACGCCGTCTACAGCTGCATCTGGCGGTGTTATACCAAGATTATTACAAGCAGCAGTAAGTGAAACTCTTGTAGCGTCTGCGTTAGCAGCTGCAGCTGGTGCGGCAATACCTAGCGCGTCTGCATTAGCAATAAGAAAATTTCTTACAATTGGAAAATCTGCAGCAGCATCAGCTCCGTGTATTAAAACACCTCTTGAAATAAGTTCATCTGACGCAGGAATTATTGCACCACTTCCGGTGTCTTTAAACCACACCATATTAGTTGCAGTTGATTTGGAGTAATCATCGGAAAACGAAATAGTATTTAAGATTGTACTTGCAACTTGTAAGTGACTTGAAATATCTTCGACAGTCTGATTGGCCAGCTGATATCGAGCACTTTTAACTAAACACCAGCCATCATTTATAAGAGCTACTTCTGTTCCTGCTGCAGTTGCGACAGGTGGAACAGCTACTGTCATAATCTTGCCACGAACTTCTAACATTGCTTTATGAGGCAGTAGAAATACGTCATTGTCTCTAGTATTAAATGTTCTAACGCCAGCCTTATTAGGTTCGTTAGAATTTTCATCGAGATACTCAATATATTCAAATTCTGTTACCGTGTCGTCTTCGTCATAAATTTCTGCTAAATCGAGATAATTTTTTACAGACATTTTTCTTATTTATTAGGTTATACAAAATTATTGCCAATCATGTAGTGATTGGCGTTGTTGCTTTAGATATTAATTTTTGTATAATTTGTTCTCCTAGCGGTGATAAAAGTTTTTTGTTGTTGTTATCATTGCGCGTTGGGTTTCTTTTGTTGGTGCGATTTCTGAAATAATTTGTTTTATTGTCGGTCTTTTTATTTTATCAGCTATTTTTTGCCCCACAGCAGTTCCAGCAGCAGATGCAGCTCTAGTTGCAAAAGCTTTTGATGCGTCAAGTGCAATTGGTGCAGCTTTATGAGCTATTCCTGGAGCATTTTCTATAATTTTAGCAAATATATTTCCCAATAATCCTCCTACTATTTTTCTTCGATAAACTTTTTTCTGTTTCATTATATCTGAGGTTGTATAATTTTATTACCAAATCTTTTAGAAAATATGTTTACTATTGTTCGCGTAAGTGTAAATAATAAGGAAAAATTTCATTGTTAAAATACAGTTGTCATCCAGACTGATCTGTCAATTGCATATTTACTTCTGTTATTTGATTTTCAACATTTAACGGATAATAAATAACCTGACGTGGATTAATTTGCATAAGAGAACCTGGTGGAACGTCTGGTGAAAAACTATATATCGTTGGTCCTTTACTGCCCTTAGCTGAGTAAGATCCAGATGCAATAGAACAATTTATCAGTATTGTGTTTACATCAGTTATATTTACTGGCAGTTCACCGTCATACGTTTTGGTTTCATTAGGAGGAGCAGAATAACTTTTATGAAGAAATCCTATCAGTGGTGCGATACTTTCTGGATGGGTAAAACCAACTGTTATACCAGGTTTTATTGTTATTCTAGCTCGTAACGTATTATAATTTGGTGTAAGCTCAAAACTATCAACGATACCGCCACTTTTTGTTATCAGTTCTTTTATTGTTTTATTTAGATCAGTGACATTATAGGCTCCTTGTGGAATTTCAATGAATTTCCGTGCGAAAATTTGTGGAGACCTCGACTAGTATAAATAAATTCAAAATCATCATTTATTTCAGTTTTTACGTTAGCCATAGAATTCCAACACGTACAGGAAATTAGTCCAATTTCATATTGTTTTTCACGATCTAGTTCTATTGGCGGAATATACTTTACATAAAAATTTGCGCTATCTTTATCAGATTGGCTAGAGTCTAGTAATAATGTCGCTGACATTTATTATTATATTTTTATAAAATTAGATCACCGCGATTAAATCGCGATGTAAAGTTTCGTATTCGTCAGATGTTAATAAATTTTCCGATCTCAAATTATCAAGTATGTCAATAATTTCATTGTCAATTTCAGCACCAACATTTCCAGCTTCTTTTGATGATATCAATAACATTAATCTGCCAATCATTTCAGTAACTGATGAAAATATTCTAATTCCTTTTCCAGTTTTTTTTCTTCTCTACATTGTTTTACACGACGTTTATCTTCATCAAGAGCTTTCCTTCTAAAATCCTACCCCTTACCAAAAGTTTTTGTTCTATTTTTAAGTGCTGTTATTGAAATGAGTTCAGCAATAATACCATTTCTAATTCTATTGTAAAGTGGATTCATCTCCCCCTCTTCAGCTTCATTTAATTTATTATCAGCAACAGGACCGTCTTTTTTAGGATTTAAAATATTAAAAAGTTCGTTGTATCTATCTTGTTCCCACTTCGATATATTATCAAGATCTTTTAGATCATTTTTCTCTAAAACTTTATCATATTCATCCTTTGTTGTCTCATTATTTGCCATTTTTCTATACCATTGTCTTTGATCTTCAACGTCCATAAACTTTAACGTCAACTCTCCCACTCTTTCTTGCTCCTTTTCAACATCCTCTACTTTTTCTGATAAATTTGTTAAAATATTTTCAATCTCCCATGTGGTTAAGCGTGCTAATCTTTGTTGAAGCGCTAGTGGATCATTTATTAGCCGATCTATTTCAGCTTGTCTTGCAACAGGATCAGCTATATTTGCTGCAAGTGCCTCAGCTAATCTTCTTTTTTCCTCTTCAGATCTTTCACTAATTTTTCCAGCAGCCGCTTCTTGTTGTTTTTTGATTAATCCTAGTAATCTTTTTTCTTGTATTTTTTTTAAGTTCTTCTTCTGATAGTGGTTTAGTTTCAGGTTGTTTTCCAAGTAAAGCCTCAGTAACTGGTTTGAGAGCGGCTGCTGTTGTTTCTGCTGCAGCCACTTGACCACGTCATGCTTGTTGGATCATCTGCCTAAGTTCAGCTTTAGATTTAACAAGTTTTGTTTTTTTATTTTCTATATGTTTTCTGTACTTTGCTTGTCTTTCCATTAATTATATACTATTTTCTATAAAAAATTATTGTCGATATTTTTCAATACAACAGCGAAACATTTTACTCGTATCATTTGTTAATTTATCAAACAAAAAAATGTATTTATTTGCCGTCGCTTTATGCTATAATTCAATAAATTTATCTTTTGTTACATCGCCACATTGCTCGTTCGCGATATTTCTAACATCGACATTCTCAAGTCCTGGAAATAATATAAAACAACCAGTATTTCACTGAATAAATCTGTCAACATTATAAAAACCTTGGGCGAGATAAATAGAATTACATTTTTTATTACGTGATAATGAAAAATATGATCTTATTTTATTCATTTCCTCGTTGTTTAGCGGAATATCATCAAAAACAACTATCTTGTGTTCGGACGAATGAAGTTGATTAACTGGAACAAGTTCTTCTGGTTGTTTGATAATAAAAAAAATCTTCATCAGCCTCAAGATCATCACGAAGTTTGTCATTATAATTGTTAAGTAGCTCGTACTTATCCTGTTGTGGATTAATTGTGTAAATATAAACGCGATCGTAGTTAAAATTATCGCCTAGAAGTAAGTTCATAAGCAAGTTTATTTTCCCAGATCCAGTTCTTCCAACAATAAGATAATGACAATCTAGAAGTTCGCTTTCATGTTTATGTTTCACCAACCACTCTGTATCAAAGTTTAATATCGACGATTTTGCCATTATTGTTATACAATTTTATGTTATATAAAAAAATTGTCAGACGATAAATAAATAATGAGCTATTACACAAAATTTGGAACATTAGTAGGAGATTCATCAGCTGTAAGTACAACAATACCAGATGGTAAGGTTGATTTATCAGGTTACCTGAAAAAATTCGGCTACACAATGTCGGGAAACTTGTTTATGTCAAATCAACGAGTACTAGATTTAGAAACAGATTATCCACCAATAAATGTCGTTAGTTATGCACAACTTAAATTAGTCGACAATAATAAACTAGATAAATCTGGTGGAATTTGAAGAGGTAACTTAGATATGTCAGGAAAATTTTTTTATAAATTTGGAGACCAGGTATCCACCAGCAAACTTAAATCAAACTCAAGCGGTAAGTTATTTGCAGTTGAAGTATGTTGATGATAACAAACTTGATAAAATAGGTGGGACAGTTACAGGTAATATCAACATGTCAGGAAAAAAAATTATAAATTTAGAGACTGTATATCCGCCGGAAAACTTAAATCAAACACAAGCTGTAAGTTATGCACAACTAAAATCTGTTGACGATAATAAACTTAACAAAGCTGGTGACACAGTGGGAGGTAACCTGATAATGAGTCATAACTCAAAAATAACTGGATTACCAATAACCTCACCACCAGCTAATGAAACCGATGCTATTAGTTATGCTCATTTAAAAGATGAACTTATCCCATATTTTAAAAAATCCGGTGGACCGATGTCAAGTAACATAAATATGAAAGCCAACAAGATAATGACGACTTACATTCCAGTTAACCCTAACGATCTGACAAATAAAGTGTATGTTGACAGTCTGTCTAGTAGTGTAAAACGAACCGAAAATAATGTTGGGTATATTCCAATATTGTTTAAGCCAACTGACAACCGAGCCAGGTTTGAGGAAAGCGCATCAGCATATTATCCTGAAAATTATCCTTATTACGTTTTCTCTGATAGACAAGAATGGACGACAAACGGAGAAGTTGAAAATTTTGGGATCAAAATTAAATGTCCTACTGCAGTTGCTATTTGGCAATTTCATTTGCGAGGTCGATTAAATCCTAGCGTTGGTCGAATTTATAATTGGCGATTGGAAGGATCAAATGATGATATTAATTGGGCAACATTGTATAGCACAAATAACATATATATTACAACAGCACAATATTTTACAATTCCGATAGAAAAAAACTGTTAACAAGTACTTGTATTTCCAAGTTTATGTTATCGCTGCTGAACATCCGTTTCCAGGACTGACAGCATTTCAAATATACACACTCGATGATCAAATTTAATCTAATGCTATAAAATAATGTCAGAACCACCAATTATATCTGTTGCGAGAGAATTTTATGATTATATTTTATATTTTATGATTATATTTTAACCTTAAAATAGATGTTGGGGATGAATCACTATCAGCACGTGCGATAAATACAATGAAAAAATTTACAATTCCAATGATAAACTCCCCATTGTCAGAAGAAGAAAATAATTTTGTTCGTGTTATGTATATGCGAGGACCACAACTAAAAAAAGCAATATAAATCTTTGATATTATAAGTAGATACTGTCATCCTGATGATTGTCTGGAAGAACAAAAACAAGTTGAAATCCTGTTTAAAAAAATATTACTTGAGTTTGATTTCAAAAATATAAATTTAATAATGCGATCAGGTTTATTAAAAGCACGAATAGCGCAGGAGAAAAAACAAATGAGTAATCGTCTCGACAAACTATCGGAATCTAGGATAATAGGAATAAGAAGAAACAGGAAGTTATATAATAGTTCTTTAAAATGAGAAATTTTTAAGCATCTCGGCTTGTACTACCACGATAAAGAAACCCTAATTAAAATTGTTACAATGACGGTTGATACAGAGTTAATTATTAAAGTGTACTCTAACGCAATTTTGCCAATGATACGTAAAAAACTAGAATTTGATCCAATTATTGTTAGCAGATCTCTAAAGGTAATCAAAAATTTTGACAATGAAATTAGTAATCTTAGTGATAATGAGCGAGAAAAGTTTTTGATGAAATAACAAATACAAAGTTGGAAGTAAAAATTGATTCTTATTACGACATAAGTGAAGAAGACGATATTCCATTTCCATCACTCCAACACTCTAGACAATTGTCATTACTAAATTATTATAATGAAATTGAGAAAATACTCACAAAACCATATGAAAAAATAATGCTAAAAGCAGCTTCTGTTATTGGTCTTCTCACAATTGAACTAGATAAGCTTAAAAATTTTCGTGGTCGCATATGCAATTATCAGACATCTTGTTCTTAGAAATTTCACGTTAGATCAGTTGAGTTTAGTATTAGGGTATATTGATGAAACAGAAATCGATTACAGTAATTTGGTGAATAAAACAGATTTGTATGAGAGTGAAGTAGAAAATAGTTTTGATTCATACACTTGGTTAAAGAAAAATGAGGTATTAACTGATGAGCGATATAAGGATACTTCGTCAGATGTTTATGACAAGTTCAGAGATTTTATAGCTGATCCTAACAATAATAAGTTCCGTGAGTTCCGTGAGTTTCTTGATTCGATTGTTGGTGCTAGAGTTTTTAATATTATATAAAACTGTAAACAAATATTGTATAATGAAAAAACAGATAATCGATTTTAATCATATTTCAAATAAAATTCCAAAACAAGATGTGGACACTCTAATACAATATTACAGATATTATCATTAAAAAAACTTTGGTGCGTGAAAAAAATGTTACAAATACTATAACAAAATACTTCGAGTGATATCATATTTACCACTGCTAATGACTAGCTCTGGTATAATTTCAAGTGGAGCATCATTAAATCCGTTTTTGTTAATAATATCCGCCGTTGGTATTTCTCTTGCAACAGCGTGTAAAAAAATTGAGCCTCGTCTTGCAACTAAAAAAAATGCTTGTAAAACAGCAAGTATCACTTATAAAAAATTACTTGATCAGATATGATCTTATTTGCATGGTATAAAATATGATATGGACGATTTAGTACGAGAGTTTCGTATTATTGACAGTATGTTAACAGATATTTTGCCAATGAGAGTCAGCAGATACGAAAAAAATTATCATAAAATACGGGTTACAACAGTAGTAGATGTTTAATTTTGTACAGCTTTAGAAATATCATTCATCAACCATGTTGTCAATAAATGTCATTGGGTCATCTGACCAACCTCATCTCAAAATTTAGTGGGGTGAGGGTTCTGGCCTAGAATCCTCTTTGGGTTTCAAATAATTCATCATTTTCTGAGATAAAATTTGGAGGAGAGTGCTTTTTTGAGGGAGAGGGGGTCTCTGAGGTGGTAAAAAAATGTCATAATATATTTATTTTTGAGGGGGTGCGGGTTTTCTGAGCCAAAACCCTCTTTGGAATAAAAACCTCATATACATATTCTACTCACGTATTTTAATAGTATCATGCGGTAAAAACAAAATATCTGCTTGATGAACTTCATTGGGAACGCTGACATCAAAATACGCATACCGAATTTTTTTAGGTGGACATAGATAGATTTGCCATATTGCTTGTCGTGCTAACTACACTGCAGCAACAGCACGTAAGACTTTTGCAGCTTCAGCAAGTTTACTAATCGCTGCTTTGCCCTTCCAATATCCTCTAGGGGAATAATAAATGGACTCCATTATAATAGTTATATAATTAATTACCCAGCTCCTAACATTATTTTACTTTTCATACCAGCTTTTACCAGAAAAGCAGCTAATTTTTCTCGAAGCGATTTATTTTTTACATTATTTATGGCATGAATTAAATTCACATCTGCGAGATGCCGTTGTTGTAAATCTTTGTTTCAATAAGCAATATTGTGAACGTAACATGCTTGATCGATTCCATTTATGGAATTTTCTCCAGGACGAGGTTGATCTTGTTTGTCAAGGCGAATATCTAAACGAGTTCCTGGCCCACAATAACTGTAACCTGGTAAATGTTTTTCCCCAGGATATTTCGCCCATGGTAATCCTGGTAATTTTCCCAAGGAAGTGGTAATATCACCTCCCGTCACTGTGTTTGAAATAAATTTGTATTTTTTTGTGCCACACTTTTTACACTTACCTGTCAGTGCGCGTTTTTTATTTTTTGTTATTATTGTTGTTAATCCAGTGGTGGACATGGCTGCCCTGCATCGAACACAATATAAATTCATATTATTTATCATATGGATATATGTAATTGACTTTTCGGCAACACGAAAACAAGAGCCAGTCAAACATCACCCAGTGCTACCAACGTCTATCAGAATGATAATAATAGGTCCATCTGGATCAGGCAAAACACAATTATTGCTTAATCTGATAATGAGATGGCTTAAGTGGGATAAATTATAATTAGTAGCTCATCTGTAGATGACCAGCGATGCTATGAAATACTTAAAGATTTTAATGAAAATGCAAAGTTGCTGAATGAAGACAGTGACGTTATTGATTTTATCACTGATATTGATGAAGTGCCATCTGTAGATGACCTTGATGGAAGTATTAATAATTTAGTAGTATACGATGATGTCATGCTGGACAAACAATCAAATCCAGCTAGGATATTTTCTCGAGGTAGACATAAAAATACAAACGTTGTTGTTGTTGTTGTTGTTGTTATAGGGTTTAACGCCATTTTTCAGCACAAGATAGGCTATACATGGCGGCCAGTATTAATGGTGGAGGAAGAACCCTGGAAAACCCCGGGAAGAACCACCAACCCACGAGAAGCTACTGGCAGGCTTTCTCACGTACCCACGTTAGCCGAGCTTGGACTCGAACTCATGCAGACAGAGGTGAGATGGCAGTGTTCCATAACGGTCAGCGCTTTAGACCACTTGGCCACTCGGGGCCCCAAAATACAAATGTGATTTATGTTACACAGCGTTATACACAAACTCCAAAAGTGATCAGAGATAACTGTAATATTTTAGTTGTGTTTAACGGAGTTGATAATCATACGCTGCAAAATATTTATTATACTTGGTGTTCAGGGGATGTGGATATGATTAAGTTCAAACACTTTTTTTCAAAAGCACAAGCTACCCCGTTTGGTTTTATAACAATAAATTTACATGATCCTAGGTCAAGATATCGTAACGGACTTGATACAATATTTGGTTAAAAACCACAGCAGCAGGGAGGGGGCGACCAACAGTGAGTGACCAACACGTAAACGAATACGCGTAAAAATGAAATACAAAATCATCATCGAAGTAACATAATAAGCTAACCCAACAGGGTTGCCTACCAGACAAAGTTACCAAACATAAAACTCAAAATAAATTATATATCTCTAAATTTAATGACCTACATGGAAGTCAGGATAAATCATGGAGGAAGAACCCAGCAAAAACCCCGGAAAGAACCATGACCCACGAGAAGCTCCCGGCAACCTTTCTCACATTAAAATATCCTTTATCCATTATATCGAATACATATCCATTCCTCCATTATTTGTTTATGCAAAACTATCACTGTGATTTAAATCTGCTGCAAACATCAATCTGAATTCACACTATCAACTAGATCATTAATAATCTAGCATCTGTAGTCAACTGTTTGAAGACACCCTTCTTTTCCTTGTATCAACTTACTTCTGCTCATTTACCATAGGTTGGAAGTGTGCATTGTATCTGTTGTAGT
>JAECUM010074557.1:0-17678 GCA_016617855.1 Megalonaias nervosa | reverse complement strand
TTCTAATAATAACCAACATTTTATTTTGTAAACATTAAGAACTTTCTAGAAGGTTATTTTCCATTAGGTAATGTTTCTTTTTTTAAAGAAAATGTTACTTGTGACCTGAGGTCAAGTGGAAGACTATATAATCTTTTACTGGAAATTATTAATTCCTGCTTAAGATCTAGCAGAATCAATTTGTATTATCATTGTATCCAGAAGTTCATTTGAGCTGGAATTCGTTTCTTCAGATTAATTCAGTGATTATTTTCTCTGCAAATGCAGGGATCTCATAAAAAGATGACATAGACATTCACTGGGATTTCATGTGAATTCAAACCTGGAATTATATTACTGTGTTTTGACAAAAGACTATTGGAACAACAACGCAATAAAAGCAAGTCACAGGCACATCAATATCTTCAGCGTTGGGTTTAATATGGATTTCTGCTAAAGTTTATTCAGAACTTTAGATTATTATGACTTGTGTCAGTAATTCTAGGATTATTTTGCGATTTAATTCTCAATACCGTAAGTTCTTTATTTTATTTTCACTTTGTATTCGGAGGAAATAAATTATTTGTTGACTTTTACAAAGCTTGTTGCTTTTCGCTCTTTTTGCTCTTTTCTGTTACTTATTTTGAGAGCATAGACTCATAACAACTCTATTGTGTTTCACGCATATTTAACGACTAAATGTTTTAAAGACATAATCTCGTTGTCTTAATGAATAAAAACTTAAGAAAATATAAAATATCTTTTGGTCTTTCATATAGAAAAAATGTTAAAAGGAAGAGAACAATTAAAAAGTTACATAATTAAAAGTATCGCTCAAAACGTTTAATCTTCTACAAACAGTTTCGCTCAGAAACTTTCCCTCTGTTATTTCGTCTTGTTCTACTATATGTCTGACAATGTCTACCTCCATTTTTTTAAATTGCTAAAACAATTTCTTGCAATGTTTTTATATCATTTTTAGCCTAGCTAACTGTATTACTTCTTATATTACTTGCAATTAACTCAAAGTTCATATAATTAATTAATAAGAACACTTGTAAAGCATCTGTTGAACCTAAGTTAAACTTACCTTGTGTCATGTCATTCAGTTCTGTAAGTCTGACACGTTAGTTTCCTTAGTTGCCTTTATATTCGATGGAGATAATGGCGAGGAATACCAACAACGACGGACGGCTTATGATGGCATGGTAGACGGACAACATTAACGGACGGCTTACACCTGGAAAGTTTAATAGTACATATTGTTAGGACTCTATGGTCTTATACTACGTAACAAACACGAGTGAAAACCAACAAGTTTGTAAAATTTAAAATATAATTTATTTCCCTAAACTACAACGTGAAAGAATTGCAGTTAACGTAACAGCATGCTGAATTAAACCTCAATAGTCCTACATGTTCTATCAAGTCCAAAAGTATCCAGTATTCCAAAAGAGTTATAGAGGTATTCCGAATGATGTATACTAATGTCCTTATGTACCAACAGAACAGATGAATCATGACAATATAATCCATACAAGGCTTTAGATGAATTCACAGTAATTCCAAGTAACTATAAATCTAAATGTCTTTGAACGAATCAACACTTATTCCAATAAGGCTATAAATTCAAATGTCTTTAAATAAATTCAGAGTAATTCCAATACAGCTAATTTTCAAATAATCCGAGCAAGTTAAAATTCCAATGAATGACTGAATTAAATGAATGAATACTCTCAAGCAAACACAACTAAGTGTCTTTCCAAGACTGATATTAATACAAAATGAATGCCTAATTCTCCGTAATTCATCTCTTATAGAGAAAACTAAGACCTACTTCAGAGAACGTCGCATTTGATTCCATAATAATCTCAACTCGTAAACACGATCAGCTGTTTTACACTGACTAATCATAAATTAGGTCAGCTTGGACATTCAGAATTCATGTCCTGAAATTCAGACCATGTGATGTTTACTTGTGCAAAGTACTACTCAGCCATGGAGCTTTATGAATGAAGATACAAATTCAATACAAGAGTGACATCTTCTTTAAAGAGGAAAACTGCCATCATTGGAGAAATTTAGCATTTGAACTTACTAATAAGTAAATAACCCTTACAAAACTATTGTTATGAAACTATACATATTCTCTTTTAAACGAGATGGCTGAGCAGCCCAGATTATTAACTTGTATATAATACAGTACTATTATCGACTTCAAGATGATGTTACGTATATGCTCGTTCAAAAGTAACAAAAGAAAAGAGTGAAACCAACAAGCTTTGTAAGTTTTAACAAAAATAATTTATTTCCCTAGAACACACAGTGGAAAGGTGAAAATAGAAAATAGGACTTACGTTTTATGAAGACAATCCAAACATTTATCCTGGTACTGAAAAAAACTACAAGTCCTATCACTAAATAGTTTTAACTGAATCCAGGTTCGAATCTTGATGACGTTCCAAGATGGAGGATGATGACGTCAGGTGAAGTCTTTATACGAATGTCAAGAGTTCCACGTTGAACCACAACTTGTTATGTTTCAAATTAGAATAAATTTCCATCGAATGTCTTTGTCACTTGTATATTTCTCCAGGGAATAAATTATTATAATCTAAAATATAGATGAACTTCTGAACAAGCTGTCATCTATGATAAAACATCTCGAGCTCCAAAGATGTAAAAATACAACTCTTTACAGCACCTAATAGAAATATATCCATCTTCTTGAGGATATATTGTACGACTGAATATTTCACGGGGAACTGAGTATTTTTAAACTGAACTAAGACATCATTTCAAGTGCGCACGATGAAACGCGTGACTATTTCATCATCAAATAGTGCAGTAAACAATGCAATTTCACGTGGGCCAAGAAAATGACCTTGACAATAACCAATCGTTTTTGCGTAGTGTTTACTCAATCGACAAACCACGGCAGGATAAATAAAAAATAAAAAAGAATTTAAAATTAACACACATGTAATTAAATTACATATTCGTAACACTTTCTCCCATACAAAAAAAGAAAGATTTATGTAATAAAGCTTTCTTTTTTACCATATGTAAACTATACATAAGGTAAAGAAAATTACATAAGAAGAACTCTTATGAATTATACAAAGTGTATATGAAAATGATATTTCTATACACGGGAAAGTGCATCTGCAATCAAATTGTCTTTTCCTTTGATGTGCCTGATGTTGAGATTATATTCTTCCAAAAACAAACTCCACCTTAATAATCTTTGATTTTTATTTTTCATCTTGTCGACGAAAGTAAGGGGGTTGTGATCACTAAACACAACAACCGGAAAATTCAAAATGCTGTAATGCCAATATTAAAGCCAAACATTACTTCTCGATTGGTGAGTAATTTCTTTGGTGCTTATTTAATTTCTTAGAGAAATAGCACACTGGGTGATCAACACCATTTCTATCTTCTTGAATCAATACTGCTCCAACCCCAACATCACTTGCATCAACAGATAGTTTAAATGGTTGACTGAAATTTGGAGCTGTAAGAACTGGTGTACCTTTAAGTATGGCCTTTAATTTGTCAAAAGCCTCCTGACATTTTTCAGTCCAAAGAAACTTGTTTTTCTTGCTCAACAAATTTGTCAGGGGTTCAGCAATATTAGAAAAATTGAACAAAATTTCCGATAGTATCCAGCCATACCCAAAAATCGCATGAGTTGCTTTTTACTGGCAAGCACAGAAAAATCAGAGATAGCTTTGACCTTAGCATCGATAGGTTTAACTTGACCATGTCCCACAATATGTCCTAGAAAAGTAACACAAGCACGGCAAAACTCACTTTTAGATAAATTGATTATCAAATTTGCATCAGGGAGTCTTTCAAAGAATTTCCGAATCGTGGCTAGATGTTCTTTCCAGATGTCGCTGTAGATGATGACATCATCGATGTAAGCATCACAATTTTCTAGGCCATAGTAATCATATTCATCATGCGTTGAAAAGTACTTGGGGAACCCTTCATCCCGAACGGCATTACTTTATATTGATAGAGTCCATCTGGAGTCCCAAATGATGAAATTTCTTTTGCTCTTTCTGTTAGTGGAATTTGCCAAAATCCTTTCAGAAGGTCAAATTTGGTGACGTACTTGGCATTTCCAATTTTATCAATACAATCATCGATTCTTGGTAACGGAAATGAATCTGTTTTTGTCACATTGTTCACCTTCCTATAATAAGTGCACATACGGAAAGTTTTATCCGGTTTCGGAACAAGTATGCATGGTGAATTCCAATCACTTTTACTGGGCTCTTTGAAATCGTTCTCCAGCAAATACTGAATTTCCTTTTTCAAGTATTCCTGTTTGAGAGGGTTCATCTTGTATGGGTGCTTTTTCACAGGTTTTAAATCTACAATTTCAACGTCGTGAAAAATTTTATTTGTCCTTGTAGGAATATCTGGAAACAAGTGCTCATATCTGAATAATAACTGTTTAAGTTCATTCCTTTCTTCTAATTGTAAATGTAATATTTTCTGGTCCAGATCTTTCATAATTTCCGAATTCCGAAGATTTGTTGCTCCAAGATCAACAGTATCCAATTGAATTTCTTCAGTTAAATCCTCAGTTGGAGGGACAGATACAACTAAATTAACTGCATAATTTACTTGGCTATCTCTTTAAATATATTCCTTTAACATGTTAATGTGGCAAAGTTGTTTTTGTTTTCGCCTACCAGGAGTATTTGTGATGTAATTTAAGTAATTTACTTTCTTTTCAACCGTGTATGGACCATAATACTTGACCTGAAGGGGATTTTGTGGAATGAGCAAGAGAGCTAGAACTCTATCATCAGGCTGAAAACTCCTATCCCTTGAGTTTTTATCATATCTTGATTTCATTCTGGACTGAGTAGAGTGCAGATTTGCTCTTGCGACCTCACAAACCTTTGAAAACGTGTACTTAAAATCAGAAACATAATCAAGAAGATTGAGCTCAGTATCTTCATTAGAAAGAAGTTTCTCTTTCATCAGTTTCAAAGGTCCACGCACAGTATGTCCGAAATCTAGTTTAAAGAGACTGAATCCTAAAGATTCTTAAAAGGACTCCCTAACAGCAAACAAAAGTAAATGAATGCCTTCATCCCAATCTTTGTTCGTATCAAAGCAATATGATCGAATCATATTCTTTAAAGTCTGATGAAATCTTTCTAAAGCCCCTTGGCTCTCAGAGTGATAGGCAGAAGATTGAAATTGTTGAATGCCTAATTCGTGCATAGCTTACTGGAAAATTCCAGACATGAAATTTGACCCTTTATCCGCTTGGACATATTTGGGAAGGCAAACTGAGTAAAAAACTTTATCAAAGCTTTTAGTATAGTTTTGGTTTTAATATTCCTCAAAGGAATCGCATCTGGGAATCTTGTTGACGCACACATAATGGTCAACAAATATTGGTTGCCTGACTTCGTCTTAGGTAAGGGACCAACACAGTCTACCATAATTCTGCTAAATGGTTCGTCAAATGCAGGAATAGGTTGCAGATGAGCCTTAGGTATCTTCTGATTGGGATTTCCTACCATTTGACAGGTATGCAAGATCTACAAAATTTACAAACATCACTTTTGATTTTTGGCCAATAAAAGTGAGTCAAGATCTTGTGATAAGTTTTTTTTAATCCCTAAATGACCAGCCAGAGGAGTTTCATGGGCCAAACTAAGTATTTCCTGTCTGTAAGATTTTGGAACTACAATCTGATAGTTCCCTGACCATTCGTCTCCATTTTCTCATAAGAATTCCATTTTTAATGAAATAACAGACTTCAGTTTCACGAATGGCCTTCTGAAAGAAACAGGAGATCTCAGGATCTTTTTCCTGTTCGACGACAAGTGATTATCGTGTGTCACCCTGATTAGATAAAAGAGAATGAGTATTTAAAAGAGAATCACTGTGATCAATATCTTTTGATAGATCCAAATTAGAAGTGAAAGTGACCTCATCAAAAGCCTGACCAATACATGTGTCAGCTAAAGGAATATTTTCCTTATCACAATCATTCTTAAGAGCTTTCTTTGACATAGCTCTGGTAACTGCACAAGCTGGGTATAACTCAGGGTATTCTTTTTCAATAGGATCAACTTTCTGATCCAAAGATGGCTTGTCAGTTACAAGTGGATTAACCACAACCTTGTCTCCAGCTAGGTCTTTGCCTAGCAACAAATGAATGCCCTCAACGGGTAAATTAGACATTATTCCGACTGTCACAGGTCCTGAAACTAAGTCTGATGACAAATTTATACAATGGAGAGGAATATTAACAAAGCCGAACTCTACTCCCTGAATGAGAACACTCTCATTAGAACAGGATTTCTCAGAAAAAGGCAAAGTACCTCACAATAAAAGACTCTGAGAAGCTCCTGTATCCCTTAAAATTTTAATAGTGATAGGATTGGCCGAATCACCCAAGAGTGATATAGAATCCTTCGACATGAATGGTTCATAATTCTCCATAATAAAATCAGACTTGAGTTTATTAGACCCAACAAATGTATTGTTTTCAATACATGACCGTGACCTTGACCTCTTAGAAATAAGAGCATTTGGGATAGGTCTGTCTTGATTCTGATGCCTATATTTCAGTCTGAAGCAATCGGAAATGACGTGTCCGTTTGTTTTGCAATAGGCACACGTAGGAATAGACAAGGATTTTGAATCAAGTTTATCAGAAGCTTGATTTTTAGAAGTTGTGGCAGATTGAATTTTAGGAGTCGTATTGGGCTGAAATACCTTTCTTTCAGTAGACTGCTGAGTTAAAGATTTGCCTACAACAGAAGCTTTATGAGTTAAGGAGTACTTATCAGCAGCAAGAGCAGCATTTTCCAAGGTTTCAATATTATGCTCTTCAAGATGATTCTTAATGTCACTAGGGACACAGTTCTTAAACTCTTCAAGTAACACAAGTTGTTTGATTTTTTCATAATCATGTTCAACTTTCTCGGCTAATCACCATCGCTCAAATAACTGTTCTTTTTCTCTTGCAAATTCAACATAAGTTTGTCCAGCTTCTTTTTTATAGTTTCTGAATTTTTGCCGATAAGCCTCAGGGACTAACGCATAACCCCTTAAGATGCACTCCTTAACCAAATCATAGTCAGAACTCTGTTGTACTGACAGGGATGCATAGATATTTCGGGTTTTTGCCATAAAGTACACGTGGCAATAATTGAGTCCAATGCTCCCTTGGCCATTTCAAATTTTCAGCAACTTTTTCAAAATAAATAAAATATTTCTCTACTTCCTTTTCGCTAAAAAGGGGAACTAACCTAATATTTTTGTAATGTCAAAACTTGAATTTGTATGTGAAGTGGAATCGTGCCTTTCACTTGCCAGGTCTAAATCTTTCATTTTAATTTGAAATTCTTTTTGATCCTTCTCCTTTTGCATCTGTACGTGTATTTGTTCTTTTGAAACTCCAGTTGTATTTGCTCTTTCTCAAACTCCAATTGTATTTGTTCTTTCTGTAACTCCATTTGCATTTGTTTATCTTTCTTTCTTTCCTGTCTCTCTTTCTCCTTCTCTTCAAATTGTAATTTCATTTGTTTATCTTTCTCTTTCCTGTCTCTCTCTCTCCTTCTCTTCAAATTGTAATTGCAATTGCTTCTCTTGCAATTGAATTGTTTCTGTTTCTCCTCTTTTTCATAAAGCATTTGTTTCTCTCTTTCCTCCTTTTGAAGCTCGAGCTTCCTTAACTCCAATTCCAATTTGTATTTCATTTTTAATTCCATTACTTTTATGTCAGAGTCCGATACCGACTTACTGACCGAAGCCAGAACACTTTTTATCAAAAACATTCTTCTCTACCAAATATTGAATCAAAATTTTTTTAATTCCTTGTTTCGTTAAGGAAGATTTTGCTTCAGAAAGATCGTACTTTCTGGCAAGTGCAAGCAACTCATCTTTTTCAGACTATCCAACTGCTCCTGAGTTTGGACTAGAAAGAAAAGTTTCCACTTTTGATGACATTGTGAATGAAAGCCTGTTGTTTTCACTAAAGATTTCAAACAAAATGTAAAATAGTACTTGGGATTTGAAAACTAGGGGAATTTAAATTTCAAAAAACAATTTTCTGAAATATTTTAGCCAAATTCAAATATCTCGGACGAGCCCCCAATTTTCTTTATGTTACGTATAGGCTTGTTCAAAAGTAACAAAAGAAAAGAGTGAAACCAACAAGCTTTGTAAGTTTTAACAAAAATAATTTATTTCCCTAGAAAACACGGTGAAAAGGTGAAAATAGAAAACAGGACTTACATTTTATGAAGACAATCCAAACATTTATCCTAGTACTGAAAATAAAATACAAGTCCTATAACTAAATAGTTTTAACTGAATCCAGGTTCGAATCTTGATGACGTTCCAAGATGGAGGATGATGACGTCAGGTGAAGTCTTTATACGAATGTCAAGAGTTCCACGTTGAACCACAACTTGTTATGTTTCAAATTAGAATAAATTTCCATTGAATGTCTTTGTCACTTGTATATTTCTCCAGGGAATAAATTATTATATTCTAAAATATAGATGATCTTCTGAACAAGCTGTCATCTATGATAAAACATCTCGAGCTCCAAAGATGTAAAAATACAACTCTTTACAGCACCTAATAGAAATATATCCATCTTCTTGAGGATATATTGTACGACTGAATATTTCACGGGGAACTGAGTATTTTTAAACTGAACTAAGACGTCATTTCAAGCGCGCACGATGAAACGCGTGACTATTTCATCATCAAATAGTGCAGTAAACAATGCAATTTCACGTGGGCCAAGAAAATGACCTTGACAATAACCAATCGTTTTTGCGTAGTGTTTACTCAATCGACAAACCACGGCAGGATAAAATCGTGCTTATGCGAGTCATACTAGGTTTTATATAAACATAATATCTCTTTTAAAAATATCAGATCCCGTGAAAATAATCATTACAATATAATGTAATGATACAAAAATAAAAAATTTTAAAAAATTTAAAATTAACATACATGTAATTAAATTACATATTCGTAACAATGATACGTTGCCTACTATAAAGGCAATTACGTAAGATTATAATAAATATTCGGACCAGTGTTCGACATCATGAAGTGTAATTTTCATAGTAATAGCTTTTGAAAATATGAGGTTGTTGTTTGTGTGTGTGCGTCAGCGTGCGTGCGCGCGCGTGTGTGTGTGTGTGTGTGTGCGTGTGTATGTGTGTGTGTGAGAGGGAAAGAGAGAGAGATTTGGATTTTTAACATAGTTTTAACAAGTTTTTAGTCATATCACTACGATGTCTGCAGTGTGGCAGTTTATAATGTCTAGCACTGGGGCATCATGTCTCACCCAGTCACATTATCTTGACACCGGGCCGACCAGTCCTAACACTAACCTCTTAATGTTGAGCGCTAAGCAAGGCAGCTGCTAGTACCATTTTTGTAAGTCTTTGGTATGACTCGGCCAGGGTTCTAACCCGCGACCTTCCGCATCCGGGCGCTCTAACCGTTTAGGCCACAGAAGCAGTCTGTTTTTGTTTGCTGTTGTTTATTTGTTTGTTTCATTGCGTCCATTGTGTAATTCAAAAACAACGTAAATTACTCTGGGATTCGAAGAGTGGGCGCAGCTGGCCGCAGATACACACACACGTACGCACGCACACACACATACACATGAGTGAGATACAACCAGCAACCAAAATATTTCCTTGAGTAAGTTTTCTTTGCAGTCAATGGTTACAAAGCATGTCCTGGAAACGCTTCATTGAAAAAACTTCGTCCCCGCAGCCTCCACAGGGACTTAACGAGTAAAAGAGTGAGAACTTCCTCTGCAGATAGGTCAATGAAAATTCCTTGGACTTCAGATCAAACATAATTTGGATAAAAGAGATAAATCTGTCAATAAATAAAAATTAAGGAACCTAAAATTGTCTTCTTAGAATAGATGCCCGTTATTTATTGCTCAATACGTAAATAAAACACAAAAAGGAGTTCAAACGTCCTTGATGAGCAAGTTTTCTTTGTAAAAAAGTGCTTAGGATGGCATATTTCAGTATAAGTTTTGTCCAATGAAAGACCCACTTCTTAAATATAAATGAAAATAAAAATGATGAAGAAATAGGAAAGGAAGGGAAAATCGGTACGCTTGCATGCATTTTAATTTATTTTGTTGATGGCAATAAAAACTTCCAACCAAAAGCATATGTCTATGTAGGATTTAACGGCACTTCAGTACAATCCTGATATATTATGCTTAAAAGGATAACACATTCTGAATAAAAATAAGCATATATGAGTATAAAAAATGTTTAAAATAACGATTTAAAAAGAACAAGATACAATTCAAACATTAAGGACAATATAAAATTAAAACTAGCGGTACAAAATTTGAATCCTGTATACACAGTTAGGATGCTGATAGATTAATTAAATAGTTGAATAATAAATCTAACTGTTTGAATAGTCGATGAAACAGTTGATATGTTATATCAAACCTTCATTCTTCTCTAATGGAACTACTAAACGGTAAGATACGGTAGAGTCAAACTTTGAATTAAATTGTAAACGCTTTACTGAAAAGGCGAGTTTTGATTGAAACTACCTGGCAATTATCGATCGTGCCCTATTGACCCTAATCTTCACCATTTCAATAGTTCCTTTGTATATTTGTAGTTACATGAATTGAAGCATCAGACATATGGGTTTTGTTATAGAATGAATCTTGGTTATTTGTCGCTGGCGTTAATAAATTGGTTTAATGAATGCCACACGCCTACTTATAGAAATACAATGTATATTTGGATACTCAGGTGTCAAAGTAAACGTCAAGTAACCATATTTGATAATAAACTGTTACTTTTAAAGCTGTAGAATCTTTTATTTTCTTTATTTATCGGGGTGAGGTAATTTCTAGCTTAATGGTTTTTAATTTTGTGGCAAAATTTAAGTATATTCACACAAAGAGTAATTAACATATATCGACCTATTCCGAGAGAGAGATCCTTGTACAGGTATATCCTGTTAATAAAGTATTACAAGTGAGGGATCAGTGTACAGGTAGGTATATTCCTTAAATAAGGTATTAAGAGGGAGGGATCCATGTAGATGTATATCCTGTAAATAAAGTATTACAGGTGAGAGCTACTTGTACATGTATGTCCTGTTAATAAAGTACTACGAGTGAGGGATCCACATAGGCGTATATCCTGTATAAAGTATTAAGAGGGGTGGATTGTTGTAGAGGTGTATCCAATAAATATATAGTACGAGTGATATGTACTTGTACAGGTATATCTTGTAAATAAAGTAGTACGAGTGAGGCATCTTTGTTCCGGTATATCCTGTAAATAAATTACTACGAGGAAGGGATCCGTACATTTTCTAAGGTACATGGATATTCCGAATGGGATTTGCATTTTCTGAGGTACATGGATATCAAGAATGGAATTCGAATTTTGTTTGACACATAGAAACCTTGTTTGTATGGTACATGGATATATTACTTTTATTGCTAAGCAGAATAATTTCCACTGCAAAAAAAAAAATCATGTTTTCGAAGTTTTTTCGCATTTTTCAAAGGAAAGGCAGACACCGTCTTAGCATGTATGTTTAGGCATTCGTGTGTACGTTCGTTCGCCCAAATGAAAAACAGTACTGTTCCTCTGGCACTGATTAGGATACAAACTTAAAACTATAACGAATGACTTCCAAATGAAGGCATATATGCAAAGGCTACTAGATTTTATTCGCCGCATGGGGCGAGGGTAAGGAATTAAATTGTGCACTAAAATATCAGTGCGGAAGTCAGATACGTTCTATGACACTGTTGTCTTGCCGGAAAATTTTTTGGCAATGTTCTTGCTAACAGTAGGTGAACATAAATTGTACACTTTCTTTGGAGGCTGCATATTATTAGATTCCGCGGCCTAACATTCACCAGATAATATATTACAACACAATTTGAAATACTCAGCTGTGGCACATTCGCTTTGCATCTATATGGTTCCGATTTCGATTCACTGGGCCGGTACGTACCAAAATAATCCTTCTCTTGTTTCTTTAATATTTTACTCACACTTAATGGGCCATCTAGCGCCAAAACTTGGACAGTCTAGAGTAGGGTTCAACGTATTAACTCGAACAATATTCGACATAGCATTGAAGCAAAATCCCTATAATGTTTCGATTTTCCAACTTCCGCTATAACGGGGTGCCTCTTCTCAATAGCTACCTCTTATATGGAGCCATCCAGTGGCTTGACGTTCTTCATTTTGCATTATATACTTTAACATCTACTCAGCAGCCACCTCCACCCCTCCATAAAGTATTATACAATCCCTCCAGTGGCATCCATTGCAGCTGTTATACCATGCTATATAATCGGCGTAAACAAGTCAAATCTGGATGAGTACCAAACAAATTGTTTCGGTTCGAATTTCCGTGTAAAATTTGTAATCAAAAGTTACAAGAAACAATCTTTCGATAACTAAATCATACAATGTCTATAAGGCCTTTCTGTATAGGTACACATTAAGCTA
Organism: Megalonaias nervosa; assembly: GCA_016617855.1. Lineage (NCBI taxonomy): Eukaryota > Metazoa > Mollusca > Bivalvia > Unionida > Unionidae > Megalonaias > Megalonaias nervosa. The sequence goes on along the minus strand of JAECUM010074557.1, from coordinate 5,157 downwards.
GATACTAAACACAAGGCACACAATAAATACCATACAAATCAGTAGCAAATTGGATACAACTGATTGCGTTTCCACATTCAAGACAATGTCTAACGGTAACTACTCGGGATACAAGACACAATAGCTCTGCCGCTTGAAACAAGTGACCTCGATCGATACCTAGAATCGTTTTAACCGAAGCTAAAAAGGTGTGGTAAATAGGTATAGACCCACCTATGGAAAAATAACCGTTGATCTATCCGTCTTAAATGTTACAGTAATGACAACTCCTTAGCCTCGTATGCTTATTGTTAGATTTAGCTGCCAACTCCAAGCTACAATCCGACATAGGTAGCTTAAGTCGAATACGCACATGTAAATTCCGGTCAAAGTGGGATTACTGTTTCTCTTGATTTAGCCCCCATGAAATATTAAGTGTACATTGGCGTGTCAGGCCTGTTGTGTATCCAAGTGTATAACACCCGCAAGAAGATATACGTAAAATTGAGAAGGGCAAAAAAAGGCATGCACAGTACATTCCAGAGAATTCGCTGAGACACTATCGTGGAGGTATTTCATACACCGGAGAGGATGAGATGCGTGAGAAAAGTATATTAGATTCCAACGTGTACTAGGATGAAGGAACATTTCAAAGAAAATGAGTACTTTATATGACTACGAAAATAACGACCAGGATTCAATTGACAAGGTAACTCTCTCTCTCTCTCTCTCTCTCTCTCTCTCTCTCTCTCTCTCTCTCTCTCTCTCTCTCTCTCTCCATTAATGTCACTTTAATGTTCCTATTACTATTATGTAATAATTAAAATAACTGAATGTAATCTCTTTTGAAGACGAAATAGAAATAATGTCATACATACGTACGTACATACATACATGCATGCATACATACATACATACATACATACATACATACATACATACATACATACATACATACATACATAGACGAGAGAAATTAATAAAGAAGAAACATGCCACTGGAGTTTGAGCTGGTTCTACAATAGCAAACTCAGGATTTCTCTATATGAGTGAATTTTAAACACGCAGAAATACATGTTTGAATATTCTTCTGAGTAAATCTCAGCAACATAATATCTTCCATGATTATGGTCTGCCGTGATACACCGTGTATTGTATTAGTAATGAAACCTTGGCTCTAGTGTTTTCACAAGGTTCGATAATGTATAATGAAACAAAACAGGAATGTATCGATTTTGAAAGACATTTGACCTCGCCTAAATTAGTCAAGCTAATTTTATGATCCTTATCGAGAAAACCTTGAAGGAAAAATCAAAGGTAAAGAGTATAACTAAATGAAAGTGGACCCGATTTTGAGCAAACAGGTTTCACAGGATATTGTAACGTTTTATTGTGAATAAGTGTGTGTGTGTGTGTGTGTGTGTGTGTGTGTGTGTGTGTGTGTGTGTGTGCATTGCCACACAAATTTTAAAAGTCATATTAGCCAGTAATATTAAACAATATTTAAAACAGTGTCTGATTTTATGGAATAACTTTCTTAATGAAACAGTTTCTAACTGACTTTTAATTTAGATTTATTCATCATTAATAATGAATATAATCGATTCGGATGCTTTTTAATAGAAAGAATTAAAACCTTTATTTTATACAGTTTCATGATAGAAAATAATTAAATACTTATCATCATTTTAAATTTAATTAATAGTTTATAGATACACAGCAAAGGGTCGGATCGGGTCAAGTGTTCGGGGTGGGGGTCGAAAAGTTCAAAAGGCTCCTGACTTTCCTAAATGGGCACCACAGCAAAAGTCTGAGTCTATTTAATCAAAGTGCACATACTACCCAATAAACATGAGCAAGAATAAATCAATGGTCTAGTGACCAGTGACTGTACGTTTGTGTGTGTCCATAGCATCAAAATTGGTAAACACGGAGCCAACGGTATAAATTTATTTACGATGTACGACCAAAAACGAATGTTTTTGCTTCGGGTTATATCCTGTATACCCAACACACACATAGTTTATTTAAATGGTGCTCTCAGTTATCGTATATCAAAGCAAATTTAAAACCACTTCAACCGGGAAATTTTTGGGGGCTGTAAAACGGCTGTTTCAATACTGGCAGCACATCTTGAAGTGTATATTGTCAATTCAAGACATCTTGTATAAACATGTCCAACTTTAGAACCATCTTCTATATTGTAGCAACGGGTGTACGAGGCGTGCATGAGGGGCAGCGTACAAGATATTTCAGTATGTCTGGAAAACGAGAAGCACATCAGGAGTTACATAACGGTAAAGCACTTTAGCAACCAACATGTAGACGGGGTTACATAACTGCAAAAGTTGAAGTCGTATCTGTCCATATCACAATGTACTGAAGAAGTTAGTTGGGCTGCTTCTGTGACTGTATGAAGTAATCAATGGCCAGTACTTTGTACGATCACTACCAAAATAGCAATTGACTTTATGACTTTACACTGACTTAAAAACTTAATTGTACCGAACATGTATTTTTAGCACTCGTTGAGGAGTGGGAATCGAACCTTTGTATGTCTTGTACCTAACGTACGACTCAAAATTATGACTCAAAGAAACAAATATGCCACCTGCGTGTGTAAAATCTACTTATAATACGTGTAAGGTCAACTGTCAGAAGAAGAAAAAAATATTTAGAAAGAGAAAAATGTCCTAATAGATCATTTTCACTAGAGTTATGTGGTTATACAGTCTGATTGCCATTGGTACGACTCTGTGGTATTTAAATATGTAATAGAATAAGTAAACCAACAAATTTTGTAAAATTAACAAATAATTTAATTTCGTAAGTTACACAATGAAATTTTAAGAGGAGTATGTGTGATTTTGGATTTTTAACGTAGCTTCAACAATTTGAGTCATACCGCTACTATGTCTGTGGTGTGGGAGTTTATAGTGATGTTTAGCACTGGGGCATCATGCCACATCCTGACACATTATCCTGACACCAGGCCGACGGTCCGACCGCTAACCTCTTAATGCTGAGCGCCAAACGAAGCAGCTCTTAGTACCAGTTTTAAATGTCTCGATATGACTCGGCCTGATTCCTCCCACATCCGAGGCGGACGCTCTAACCACTTAGGCCACCGGAGTGGTAAAAGAGGAACTTACATTATTATGAATTAAATCCTAAATAAGAATAAATGTTCTATTATAAGTCCAATAGTCTCCAATTTCTTGATGTACAAAGAGTTTTGAATGTCTTGATGTACAACAGTGATATAATCCAAAATGTCTTTGAATGAGTTCTCAATAATCCCAGGGTAGTGTTTTAGTCCTTTAAGTCAATTAGCACTTTGTAATTCCAATGAATATTCTAAATAAATAATTCCTCTAAAATTATAACTGAACACAATTATACACTATGATCATAGATTCCCAAAGATTAATATTAAAGCAGAAATGAATAATTGTTTACCTAGTCCTTTATATACAGACGGTCACCTGACATATTACACAACAAATTGCCCTGGAAATGGGTCATTTATAGTGGTAAAATTTACTGACTTGTCAACAACGACAGGCTATGAAGTTAAATTTTAGTAAACATCTTTTTTACCACAGATAACTAGGGCAAAACTCAGGTAGACATTATATGACAATAGTCAGGTATGCCTAAACTCCACCATCAATCATGGACAAAGGTGAAGCACACAATATAAATTAAATATACATAGATTTTTTTTTAAATCTTGTCTGATAGCCCAAAGAAACGACTGAGCGAACACGATATTATAAAAGGAAATTTTTTGTACACAACATAAAAATAGCATCAAAGCTGCATTATATTGAATTCAACGTGTTTCACAGAAGAGACATACATATTCACGAGTTGAACATGAATGTAGGTACCGATAGAAAATGTATATTTGTCAACAAGCTCAGACGAAATAAAATTAGGGTCGAAAGTAATTATATTGATTAATAACCTTTAAGATGACGAAAGGAAATTCTATAATGAATTAGAAAAGATGCAGATTTGCAGATTACCTTCAGCCATGTTGACATAGATACGTAGCATCAACCCTACAGGGAAGATGACACCACGTGGATAAGTAACATCAACCATGGTAGAAAGGATGAAAGCAAAGATAAGTAGCATCAACCCTCATAGGTGGCTGACTCCACTTGGATAAGTAACATCAACCATGGTAGGAGGATGAAAAAAGAAATAAGTAGCATCAGCCCTGATAGGAAATGATAACAAAGAGATAGGCATCATCAAACCTGATAGGAATATGACAACACAGCGATAAGTAGCATCAACTCTAAAAGAAAGATGATAACATTGAGATAAATAGGATCAATCCTGATCAGAATATGATAACACTGAGATAAATAGGATCAATCCTGATCAGAATATGATAACACTGAGATAAATAGGATCAATCCTGATCAGAACATGATAACACTGAGATAAATAGGATCAATCCTGATCAGAATATGATAACACTGAGATAAATAGGATCAATCCTGATCAGAATATGATAACACTGAAAAAAAATAACATCAATCAAGATGAATAAAATATATTAATGTTATGAAGGGGTAATCTGTGTGAAAAACTATCAAATCGGTTTACGGCAATATTAACGACAGAAATCGAAAAACTTGTAAACTTTGCAAGATAAATCTACAAAGATTCAATAGCAACAGTATGTATATATGTATTTACTTAACAGCACGTCAGCACAATGCCAGCTACATAATGCTAATTAGAACTTAAGTTCTGAAATAGGAAAGGTAAAAATTGGAAGCGAAAGCTTTAGCATTTATAAAGGAGAGATAAAAGTATGCAGAATAAATTTGCTCTAAAGCAACAAATGGTCACTTTGTATGTATTTACTAGTATACAATCAACCAAAGGAATACAAAAAGTTCACATACATTTCAGTAGTTCATACATTTGAAAAGGTTCAGTAAACGTCGTAAATTGTTAAAAATGAAAGGATCTATTTGTACATGGTCTTCCAGCTGCCTTTCAGATAACATCTATCGTCAATTTGTCAAAAGTAATCTCTTGTTTTAATTTCGTTTCAAATCACCGATACAGAACAGTTTTTAACATCTTTACTATGATTCTCGGAGTCAATTTGCTCACACAGACATGGGAGCCCGCAGGATTTTTTGCGGGGGG
>JAECUM010074552.1:0-15631 GCA_016617855.1 Megalonaias nervosa | reverse complement strand
TATATATATATATATATAGTTACGTGTAGCCTAGTAAAAAAGTATAAAAAGGAAAGAGTGAAGCCAACAAGATTTGTGAATTTTAACAAAATAATTTATTTCCCTAGAAAACAAGGTATAAATATGAAATAGGACTTACGGTTTCTGAATATAATCCAAATTGATCCTACAACTGAAAAATGTAAGTCCTATCACTAAACAGTTCTAATTGAATCCAGGTTCGAATCTCGATGAAGTTCCAATATGGAAGACGATGACGTCAGATGAGGTCGTTGTACTGATGGCAACAGTTCCTCGTTGAATCACAATTTATAATGTTCCCGTTTAGAATGCCAGAATAAATTTCATCTAAAAGTCTTTGTCCCAGAATTTTTATAAAGAAAAGCACTTGTTTCTTCCAGAGAATATAAACTATTAAATCCACGAAATAGAAGAAGTCTAAATCAACTGGCATCAACATAAAAAAACACCTTGAGCTCTAAAAGTGTAAAAATACGACTGGCAAATTTACTAGAAATCGTCTGTCTTAACCCACGATTTTAGATCACATGGTGGCTCACGTGACGGGGCTACGTGATCACTAATTTGAACAGCGCAGTAAACAAAATGCCATTTTACACGTAGCTTAGAATAGCCATAACTAACAATCAGATTCTCACGCTAAAAATAAATAAAAAAGAAAGGCTGTTTACTACTTAGCTAACACGTGGACCGAACATGACTTTGGTAATGACCAATCATTTTCATTCAGTATTTACAAAATCGGAATCAAGATTAAGAACTAGGTTAGCTAAATATAAAAATGAAGCCAACATTTGCGTTCTAAACAGGTCAAAACAAAAGACTAAATTTACTGGGAAAAATATAAAATCCAGTAAAAATATTATTCTTTCAATAAAATGTAGTGACACAAAAATAAAAGAAAGAATTCAAAACTAACAAACAAGCAATTTAATTACATATATATATTTGTGTATGTGTGTGTGTGTGTGTGTGTGTGTGTGTGTGTTTGTGTGTGTGTGTTAAAGGAGTATCATAGAGATAGCCAGGTTAATCATGCAGTCAATTGAGTTGTACCTGTCTCACACAGTGAGATTTTAAACCGTAGAATGCAATCAGACTGTAGTGATTTTGTGTAACCAACCTTCGGAATTCAGAGATATTGAACAAACTTTCGTATCTACATCACAAGGAAAGAGTGAACTTAAACAGCTATTATTTGAATGTGAGCACTTGTTTCTAGAGGTTCCTACACGTACGAATAACTCTACCATGATGTTGATTTTGTATATTCCACACCTGTGAAGCAGCCTCCGTACAGGATGAACCCTCTCAAACAGGAATGTTCGAAAAAAGAAATTCAGTGTTTTCTGGAAAATGATCAAGAACCCAGTAAAAGCGACTGGAGTTCACCGAGTATTATTGTACCGAAAACACACAATACTTTTCGCCTGTGTACACACTATACAAAAGTGAACAATGTGACCAAAACAGATTCATTTCCATTGCTAAGAATCGATGACTGCGTTGACAAAATTGGAAATGCAAATATGTCACCAAGTTTGATCTTTTTGAAAGGATTTTAGCAAATTGCACTGACGAAATGGAGAAAGGAAATTCTGGCATTCGTAACTCTAGATTGACTATATAAATATATATTGATGCCGTTTGGGATGAAAGGTTCGCCTTTTACTTTTGAATGTTTAGTGAACATGATAGCATCTGGTCTCGATAATTGTGATGCTTTGATCGATGACACCTTGAAAAATCACTTAGAAACTCTGATATTATCCGTGATGTAAATTTGACAATTAATTTCCATAAAAGGGAGTTTTGCGGTGCTTGTGTTACATGTCTTGGACATATTCGGACATGGACAAGTTAAACCTATAGAAGTTAAGATCAAGGCTATCTCTGAATTGCCTGTACCTATCATTAAAACAGCAGCTGATGCGATTTTGGGGTATAGCTGAATATTATCAGCAATTTTGCTGATTTTTCCATCATTGCTGAACCCATGACCAATTTATTAAGTTAGAAAACTACGTTTCAATGGTCTGAAAATGTCAGGCGGCTTTTGATAAGTTAAAGGCTATAGTTAAGAGCGCACCTGTTCTTTCAACTTCAAATTTCAATTAATCATTTAAAATGTCTAGTGATGGAAGTGATGTTGGGTTTGGTGCAGTATTGATTCAAGGAGACAAAAATGGCGCTATTTTACTGAAAAATTAAACACGTATCAGAGAAATTATTCCACTTTCGAGAAAGAATGTTTCGATTTGATATTGGCTTTGCAACAATTTGAAGTGTTTATCAGTTCTCTTCTTTCATTGGCAAGATGAAAAACAAAAGTCATAGATTAGTAAGGTCTAGTTTGATATTTCACGAATACAATATTGACATCATTAACATCAATGGAAAAAATACTTCAACTGCAAATGCACTTTCACGTGTATAGAAGTATTATACTGTTTCATGTATGTTATGTACAATTCATAGGACATCATCTTCTGTAATTTTAGTCAAATGCATCACATGTACATATGACCAATAGTTAAAAGACATTTTTAGTGTATAAATCTTTCTTTTTATGAGAGGAGGTGTTATGTATATTAAATTTGTATTGCTTGTTATGTTTTATCCATGATTATACGTAATGTATAACTGTATTTTGGACTTTACCTTGTCCAAAATCAAATTCTTAGCTAGAAGACTTAATGACGACTTTGGGTGATTTTCTCATTGGCTTGATGGGTTTGAAGGGTTCGAGAAGAATTCAGCAACTTCCCATTGGTTGAACAAGGTCACGTGAATAGGTAATTTCGAGGCAAATTCAGCAGTAAGGTCTGTCACGTGGGGTATGTTGTAAAATATAGTCGTAACAGAAGGTGTATATAAGAAGAGTACTGAGAAATCAGTTTCATTCCTATTTCGGAATCATTCTCATTTCTTGTGTTCCTATTGTATGTCTGGAGACGTGTTTTATGTTGTACATAGATATTATTCGAGAGGAAAAACATTTATTTGGACTGTTCCGTGGAAATAGAAAGTGCTCACTATTTGGACGGTAATATTTAGGAACTATTGTGAAATATTCAAAGGAGTTCTGGAGGACTCCGTCTTGACAGCGTCACGATTCTTGGCGGACCAGTACATTTCCGGGTTTGAAATTAATACGAAACTTCTATTCTATTGGACTTTCATATTATTTTATCAGGATTATTTAAGTTGCTCTCGTATTTTCATTTATAACACTGATAATTTATTTCATAACTTTAATTTTTTTAAAACATTCTTTCTTGTGCTTAGTTTATGACCATAGAGTCATTACAATATATACACTGCATTTCAGTCACTATAGAAATAACTTTATAACAGATGAAATGATTCATATATTTGAAAAATATCAGTTAGTAACATTAGAAGATGCATGTCAGTTAGAATTTAAAAAAAAAAAAACAAAAAAACATTTGACATTAGAAAATTGTATTATATTATAAATTAATTTTTGAAACTAGGAATTGATTGTGAACGCATAAATGTGATATATATGTGAGATTTCCTTTCGATTTTAAATATTTCTTTTGTATTGGAGTTTGATTAACTTAGCCTTAAATAATGACGATTGTACTCTCATTCTCTCCCTCTTATTACTTCTGCATTACTCTATTTTTGAGGAGAGTTTGGACACAATTTTTCGTTTAATAAATTTAAGGTTTGCAGAGAAAAGGTTCCACAGTTGCTAGAGTTTGTGTCGAATCCAATTGTATTTTTATCAGTGATAAAGCACCGGTACTTAAGTTAATCAAATGATTTTCTACTACTATGTGAAATTTTCACTACAAATGTGATGAAGGTACCAAATATGAGATAATACAAATGTTGGTTATATTAGACAACCATTTACAATAAAGGTTTTTATTTCTATAATTACCAAAAAGATACTAATTCCCCACCTCCATATTTGTTTTTCTTCATTTAATCCAAATTTTCTGATCAAACAAAATTAAATAACGTTAGGGATATTACTGTGCATGACATACCTATATATCTTGCTCACTGACCTGTAGTTTGTCGGAAATGGGAATAATAATGGGAGTCAATATGTCATCCGTATTTATTGTACGAATTTTCATAATAATTAGCCAGAACAAAACAAAGCATAGGAAATGTATGATATAATGCAATGTCTGATATTCTGAAAAGGACAGTACGTGCGTTTAGCCCTAAAAGCCCAGATTTTAAGCCCCAAATATAGGTTTCTAGAGGGCAAAATATTGTCATATACTAGTGTTCTGCATAGTGCAGCTCTGAATTTATTTCAAATCTTTAAAAAATGAAACTGCTAACATAATTTCGACTTAAATAATTAAGGAAAGACACTTTTTACGAGTTTGTAATGTTGCATTTTTTCTTCTCAACTCTACAGTAATATATTCTCTATAACACAAGCATGATCCTATGTAATGTTTGCTCCAAATAATCGTCTGACAGAATGTTATCGTTTTGAAGATAAATAACGCTTTACACGACAAATATATCTACTAGTATATTTCAAAATGCAATTTTTTAAATACTGACAGCGATATTTAATCAAGTGGATGTTTTATCTAGCTCTCATCGTCTTCATAGATCGAAAACCATGGAAGATACTGCTTGTTCTTTAATACCTCTATTAATCTGCCTTATTCAAGCTGATTTGTTTTACTTTTGTCGAGACAGTTCAAATATGGCTTATAGTATATTTATTTTTTACAGCTATAACTACACACAGCAACAGACTGCGGTATAGCATTTAGATTTGCGTCTGATTATACAATATCTATCGTCTTATAATAATAGATCTACAGGTTACCCCGTTAGCAGGTAACACATCTATAAATAAACGAAGCACGTTAGCTGTTAAGGGATTAAGACAAAGAACTCTATCGAGGTCATTTTCTCGTCAACGTGTACCTTGTCATTTAAACTGACAAACATGGTTGTTTTGTTAATGACGTTCCTTCTATTATTATTAAAGTTTCATGGTTTAGGAATACGTGCTGCATCAGAGAACTACAATTTATCCTAAGTCGAGATTGAAACATATGGGGATTTTCAGTGCACCTGTAGTGTTATCTGGGAAAATATATATCATTTAAGAATCATCACTGATATTGTACTTACTGACGCAGAAGAAAAACATGCGAACCTGTTGAACGATGATCAAAACTTGTTTTTCACATGAGCGGAAATGAAGCACTTGGTACAAATCAAAACACGTAACTCCGAGTGAGAGTAAAGCATGTATGAAAAGTTGCTTTAGATGCACTGATAGTTCATACTTACAAGGTGTACTGTAGTAGTTTAAGCCACATGTACTCAGGTGAAGTATATACACAGGCATGAACATAAAATACTTTAGAGGTGTAGCCTACTGCAGGGGAAAGATACGTGTATCTTGCAACATTGACCTGCATTGTTATATTGGAAAGATACGTACAACATTGACCTACACTGTTATATTGGAAAGATACGTACAACATACAATATTGACCTACATTGTTATATTGGAAAGATACGTACAACATTGACCTACATTGTTATATTGGAAAGATACGTATATCTTACAACATTGACCTACATTGTTATATTGGTTTCTTAATTACTTTTTTTGAGTAGTCTGTTTTAATATTTCCAAGACAAAATGGGGAAAAGATTTACGAACGTTCAGCAAAGAGACATAGGGCAACTGCTTGAAATCCTGTCAAACTTAAATCAAACTTAAAGTTTTCTGAGGTCTGTATGTGCATATTTATTAAATCAAGACGCCTCTCACTACTACTACTACTACTACTACTACTACTACTTATTATTATTATTATTATTTAACGAGTACAGCACAATTGGTCATAAAATTACCTATCTGCCTCGTGATCCTCAACACATTTGTATCACACATACATGTATAACACACACACACACACACACACACACACACACACACACACACACACTACAGGAAGACTAAAAAGAGATTCTCTGCTTACCACATTTACCCATTTTTTACTCTAGTATTTTAATTTCCCCTTGTTTCACCTATATTAACATTACTAAGACTAAAAGGGGTCACTTGTCTAGGTCAATCAGTGGGATTCATAAAAGGTAACGGCTGCTATTGAATGTAATAAATTGCTAGCGATGGAAATATAGTGCAGTTGTTATTTCGATGTGTTTGTCCAATGTCAGCTTTGAAAACTAAATATTATTTGTTACAACAGTATATTTATGTTGTCGAATTTTTTAATGTAAATCCAATTCATACGTTTGCAAAAAAACTATGTTTACACCAACCTTAATTAGTATGACCTTGTAGTGTTAATTGAAACATTTAGATCTACGTGTTAATATGTGACGCAATTTTTTTCATTATGTTTAATATAGACCAAATTCAGCTTGTAAGACTTAATCCCGCGTTTAAATGAAACCCCATCTCAGGCACTTGATGTATGTTTAAAGTTCTGACCTGCTTTTCTAATGGGTATCTCATTTGTAATGGTGGAATAATGATCAACATGTGCCATGCATAGCTAAAATTAAATAATCTATTCTTTTATATATACACAGTAAAGCAATATGCATTTAACTGCGAGTAGTACGTGAAAACCTATATCTAGTGTTTCATTTACAATTTAGTAAATTAGTTTTATTTAAATTCCATTTTATTGTTATAATTCAAATAGCTGTTAATCTTAATTTGCTATTCGTTTGAATCTATGACGTAGATACATTGTCTAAATATAGGATTTGTTTGCAATATCCTAATCAAATAAGCAGTTATTGTACGTTTTTATCTCGTAGTAGGTTCGATGTCCTAATCAAATAGACAGTTACTTTATGTCTTTATCACGATGTTTGGTTCGATGGACCATTAGACTCTTCAAATGTAACGGTCTTTATTTATCCTCACTGTAGAAGAACTAGACATAATAAACGCTTATCCGATGTTTTGCCTCTTTATTTCTCAGCTGTATTGCATTTTGTAATGAATCTTATCGTGTTCATATTATAAAAATGGTTGCAACAGATTTCACAAGAAGTGTGCTGTTGTTAGCAAAGGTAACATTCTTGTAACGCAAAACGAACCATGCGAAATTTTGACTTCCGTTTTACATATATTTTACAAACGTTAGGATATGGTATCAGGGATGAGCTGGAGGTCGTTTAAATGTAGCTAAAATGTCACAGTATTCGTTTTGTTCAAATGGTTGTTACTTTCTGTATGCGGTCTGGCTTGAATGATTGTCCAATCAATCAATAAATCAATAAATCAATCAATCAATCAATCAAAAGGATTATTCATTTCGGAATGTTTTGAAGCAGTATCAAATTTCGAATCGAACAGTAACAGTTAATACAGGCAAACCTGAATAGAATCTCTGAAATTTTAATATAAAAATGTATATGATTTTACCTGTATCTTATTTAGAAACATGCTGCTATTTTACGTGTTGTCTAATCTTCATTAAAGGCTGTATTGAAAGATATTAATATCTTGTACTTATATTCTTGGCTCTCTGTCATCTCAGTGATAATCAAAGTAGAAGAAACCCAAACTTCAGCGCCATTAAGACTTAAGCATAAGCACTAGAGTGCCCTCAGTTAACTACGTTCAAGGCAGACCATGTGTAAATAAATGGTTTACGAACTCAAGTTCATTATAATGACTGGCCTAATGAAAGTGGTGCTGTCTAATTTAACTTCAGATTTCCATTATTCCAAAACAATGGCGATATGAGAGTAAGAGCATATGTTAAATATGTTAAACATCGTCAGTCGGCCTTTGGAAAAATTCTATCAAATCGTGTACCAGAAGCGAGTACGGCTTCCCAACCACTTCACTTTACCGTACGGACACGCCAATATTGGCCAGCATATAAAAACGGAAAATATCCAAGACCGATAGTTCATTGTGACTACCATTGCTAAGCGAGAAAGATGAATACTTTTAAACAGCAAGTATCAAGCGAGAGAAAACTCTAGTACAATGCTGTGCCTTGCGATTTTAGGGATGCCGTATGCTGTGACCTCAGCGATTCAGTACCATATCATGGGAACTTTGCTATGACTATTACAACTACCATACCTACCATGGAAAGTGATGCTGTGCGTGTCAAACCTGATGGATGTGAAAGCGATGCCACTCGTTATCGTACACCTTTTCATGTTACTGGTGTTCATGGTCAATGTCATCCTCCACGCGAAACCATGCGTCTACCACCCTATGGATGTCATCCAACCCTGAGGAAGAAAGAAGAATATTCGTTCCCTGTGCGATTGCCTCAATACTGCGACTTTGAAAGTCGATTCCAAACATTCCGAGGAAACTGGCCTAAATATCTGGGAGGACCTACCCCCGAAGAATTAGCCAGAGCCGGATTTATCTACTTGGGCGACGGGGATAAAGTCAAGTGCTTCAGTTACGGTGTGTCATATCACCAGTTGGAACAGAAAGATTCCGCTTACCTGTAATATACTCGATTATCTCCACACTGTCACTACCTACCTTTAGTGGGACCCTAGTAATCTCTGGATGGATACTTTACAAGAGAACATTCGTGGTTTGCCTGTGGAGGTGAGAGAACGCATTTACCGAGAGTTTGTCAAAATACAAGTTCAACGCAAAAGAACAATTGCATCCGTTACGTCACTGATGTTTAAACCACTGGTACCTGAATGCTATAAGAGGACTGATTCTGATGAAAGTGTTCCAGTGGTCAGACATTGACCAACTAATCATGGGCGAGAAGGACTGGTTAGTGACTAAACAATTTAGATTCGCCACTGGAGTACGATAATCTCTGTGCAGAAAGTACACTTACTGCCTCCGACAAAAGAAAGACTTTGCTGTGGATGTCTATTTTGGAAGGGTACATTCAGAATCTACCACTGGAGCGGAGAGAACACATCTACCGAGAGTTTGTCAAAATACAGGTCCAACACAAAGAACAAATGCATCCTTTACGTCACCGATGTTGGAACCACTGGTACCTAAGTGGTATAAGAGGACTGATTCATTTCAAAGCGTTCCATTGGTGACATTGATGAATCACGTGAGATTCATAAAATTTTTGATGCCACTCATTCTATTTACAAGGTGATCATAGTACACCGAATGCCAACGGGCGAGTTAGAGGATTACCAAACTCTTTTACACCAACAAATCTTAGTTCAAGAGAAAACTTCTGTACGACTTGTGGTGTGTGAGTTAGTGACTTAACATTTTTGGTGCGGTACTGAAATAAAACAGATGCTGTTAAAAAAAAACCTTATTACCTTACACCAAAGAGGGCATAAAAACTGGCTACCATGCTACGACCTTTATCACTCGTGATACAACAGATACCATGGAAGCAAGTCAATTTCAGTATTCAGACTGTGGTGGATTACCAACTCTGTATCTAATGAATTTGGGTCGTCGTATAGTGAGTGTTTTAGTGACTTGCTTTCTGGGATTTCGTTTACCAGCCGATTTCTTGTGGACACGGCACGATCTATACTGTGCGGTACCGCCGAAAAAACATGAAAGTGGTACCTTTAAATATACACGAGAGACTCCTTTTGTTAAAAGCCTTGCGCATTCATCTCGATACTTCTCGACCTCTTCGGGAAAAAAAGATTCATCCACTTTTAGGCACTGAAGATGTTTACGGCGATGTGTGTGTAGCTTGTGACTTACACTCTCACTGGAAAGATGTACGTGACTGGAAAAGTTTTGGCTTCTAGGCTTGGACAAAAGAAGTGGCTTACATTGCACAAGATGTGTGTTATGCATTCAAAGGAGAAAGTGAACTTAAAGTGTTCAGTGAAAAAGTAACTTTTAAACCTGTGTTAACTGCAGTGTCAGAAGAAGCCGACAACGAGGATAACCACTCCCTTCAGGACAGGACCGTCATCGACATGGACATCCCCGAAAGGCCATTCCAGGAGGATCCCTGTGGGACTGTGCCAAGTGTAGAGACTCTAAGAACATTTACAAACTGTCCATAGGACACCACACCTTGGTCACCAAAAATGTTGTACAGTCACTTGCTTATATTCCATTTTGATTGTTTTGATGTGTATTTTATCCATGTACTTAACCATTTGGCTTTTATGTATTTTTGTCTTTTGTGTTCACATTTAAAGGTTGCAATAAAAGTGTCCTGAAAAAAGTATAAAAACTCTTGTCTTGTCTGTCTTCGTGTCAAAAGTGTCATTCCTTGCACTATGGCTACCTCTGCTGTCTCTGCTCCGTCTTCCTCCACTTTCAAAGTCATCGATGAAAACTCAGATCATGCCAGTTGGGAAGACTTGTATCTTCGGCATCTCTTTAACATGTTAATTGCCGAACCCAGCGGTTCAGGAAAAACCGAATTTGTCAAACGTTTGATCGAACATAAACATCATTTGATCGATCGTCCACCTCAACGTATCGTGTGGTGTCAGAAAGAGTGGCAATCAGCGTACAGCCTCCTGCAAGAAAGTCAAGGCGATTCCATCGTGTTTGTGGAAGGCATTCCTGGAGAAGACGATGGGAACGTGTCTGACCCCAGTCAAACACACCTAGTCATCTTCGACGACATGTTAGGAGAAGAAGAAGAAGATACTAAACTGAGGTTTACGCGCAAGGGGCATCATCGTAATGCCAGTGTCATTTATATCACCCAACATTTTTTTCAACAAAGTAAAGCCCATCGCACCATCAATCTCAATGCTCATTACGTGGTCTTGTTTAAAAGCCCTAGAGATAAATCGCAAGTGCAAGTCTTATCCAAACAGTTAGGAACGCCTTGACTGACACATGCGTACGACGATGCCACTCAAACCCCTTATGCCTATGTACTCGTGGATTTAAAACCAACCACCCCCGATTATTTGCAATTTTGTACACATCTGTTTCACCACTGGTGCCAAGACGGATGGGCTTGTCGTGTACACGTCCCCGTCGACTTAACAACAACAACAGCAAAAGTCTATAAAAACCTTGGACTCTTTTGGTCTGTCTCACACATCGTCAGCATGAGGTCCCTTCAGTCTCATGTTCCCGTCAAATTGATTCGTACTTTGTATGGCATCAGTCGCGAATAAAATCCACAAATACGTGCTTGTGTCTTAGAATCCAGTCTCAAAGAAGTCTTACGATGGTTTACGGTGATAGCACGTCAATTACTGCAAGGCATCATTCACATTCCACATCAAACCAAACGCTTTTTTGAGAGAAACAAAGTAGCCTTGACGCATCTGGCAGATCCCCGCATCGACACTCAAACCAAAAAGCAAATCATTTTGAAACCTGGAGGTGGCGGTTCTCTAGGAGGTGTTATCATTTGCACCCTCTTAAAATGGTATCCTAATGCTCCCAAAGTCCTCCCCAAGAAAAAAGCCACTCCCCGGCCCAAAGGTATCAAAGAAGATGAAAAAGAGCAGTGGTGTCAAGTCAAGGTCAAAGCCACAGCAATAGAAATGTCCCCAGAAAAAGGAAAGCCCCCAGAAAACAGCTTCTACCCGCAAGAGAGCCACTTCGGCCAGGGTGCAACCTTACATTCGCAAACCACGACCTGCAGCGACGGTGATCGCGTCTCCAGTAGCCTCAGGTTATTCCACTTCTCCGTTGCTGGTGATGCCAGCCAAGCCCAATTTGAAACCCGTTCTTCTTAATTTGATGAAACAATGTAAATCCGTGTCTGCAAGAACTTCTTCTCCAACGGTGACACCCTCCTCCTCTTTAGCTGCAGCGGCAGCTGCTCACAAAGTACCTGACCCCAAAATCAAAGTGCAAGAGAGATCAGGCATGTTACAGAATTTGCTGGATTTATCCAAGCAAGAACTGTCCCGATTTAGTCCGTTGAGAACCCCTCCACGACGCGTGATGCCTGTCATCAAGTTGACACGACGTGAATACAATCAGTGGCGACACATTACAGTAAAAAAAGACCGGGGCAAAAGATGGGGATCAGTGTTTTTGTGCTCGTGAACGCCCAAAGATGTCCCCTCAAAGAAGTGCACACCACGACCATCGTCGTTCTCCTGTCCAAAAAGGAAAAGGAAAAAGAAAAGGACAGTCTCGTCGTCGGAACAAACGCTTTCCCAAACATCGACGTCTACCCCTGAAAAGACACAGTCGTCCAAAGTAAAAAAAGAGCAACCTAAGGGGGGGGGGGATTTTTATGTCTCTTATTTTCCCACAGCTTCTCAGAAGTTTTCCTGGTCTATTACCACCAGCCCAAAAATAAGATAAAAGGACGCTTGTCAAGTGATGGACTTCAGTGTATTTTTGCTCGTGAACCAAAAAGATGCCCCTAAAAGTAGTGCACACCTCTCTCTTGCCAAAAAATGAAAGAAAAGGAAAGGACTGCCTCCTTATTTAGCCAAACATTGAGACATGTTGTCCGTTCTGTCCAGAGCCCCTCCACCAATGCGAAAACAACTCATTCAAACCGCCTCCAAAGATGTCATCGACACCGTGATCGAATGTTGTCTGAATTTCTTGAAAGGAACGATACTTTTGTCTAAACACCAGAAAGAATGCTTAGCCAAACATCGACACGTTCTTCGCAAAATGGTCCAAAACAAAATACCCGTCCGTCAAAAGATAAAGATGTTGGTGCAATGCGGAAGAATTTTACCCTTGATAGGACCTCTAGTCAAGGGAATAGTGGGAGCCATGCTGGGAGGAGTACTTGGAAGTGTTTTACCCATGGGTCCAAGATCAAAAGGGTCACGAAAATAAAAGGGACCTGTGGAGTCAAAAGATCTCAGACGTGACCATTGGAATGTGATGGAAGGATGAAAACTGCCTTTAGTGCCGTACAAACCAATGATGGAATTCCTTCCTCGGTGAGATGAACGGACCCCGCATTTACCTCTCAATCCTCATTTAACCGAGATGTCCCATTTGCAACACGAATTGCAATCGTTGATGGATCGCAGCAATTTCTCAGAAATGGAAAAATCGCAACGGTAGGGTCAAGTGTTGCAACGACTTCAACTCTTTCACCAGAAAGCTTTAGACAAAACAGCTCTTCCAACTCTGAAAGATTTTAAGGCCCTAAAGAAAAGGCCATCACCAGCATCCCCCCAGCGGTCAAGGCAGACGCGGCCCCACGGATGCGTGAGAAAGAAGATTCACTAGAAGTCTTTCAAACACCGTCAGCTGTTCCCATCCCTAATAAGACTGAAGCGTCCTTGTTGACCCCTTTCCCTACACCCCAACGAGAAGAACTCAAAGCTTGGGTTAAAAAAGATCATGTCCACTCCTCCTTCGACAGAAGTCAAAAAGAAAGAAGGGAAACCAGAAGTAAAAAAAAAAAAAGACCAAAGCCATCCCATTACCACCAGCAGCACCACCACCACTACCACAACTACGCTCGACTACAACTCACGTGGCACATCGGACACGTAAAGCCGTTTCCAAACCACCCCCTCACTCCATCTAGGGTAGCATCCGTGAAGAGTGGGTGACCTATTAAAAAAACAATTCCTGATGGAGAATGTGTTAGCCAGCATTTACTACGATACAGCCCATCCTGCAGCTTACGGAGGAATTCAGAAACTGTATCGTGCTGCCAAAACCCAATTTAAAAGTGTCCGTTTTCCTCAAGTGCAACGATGGTAACAAGAACAA
The DNA here is from genome assembly GCA_016617855.1 of Megalonaias nervosa. Lineage (NCBI taxonomy): Eukaryota > Metazoa > Mollusca > Bivalvia > Unionida > Unionidae > Megalonaias > Megalonaias nervosa. Next base: position 1,986 of record JAECUM010074552.1, on the reverse strand, counting down.
GCCACGTACACCTTACACAAATCCATTCGACGAAAATATTCCAGAAGTCGCAGCCGATGTCTCTCATTTGGCCACCTACAATCGTGGCTGAAAATATTTGTTTTGTGTCATCGACGTCTTTTCCAAATTTGTCTGGGTAGTTCAATTGACTTCCAAATCTAGCGGTGAGTTAGTGCGAACCCTCCAACTGGTGTTGAAACAAAGCGGGCGTCACCCTCTTCGATGGCAAACCGACAAAGGCACCGAATTTCTGAACCAAACTTTCCAAAAAGAATTAAAGAAACGAGACAGTCATTTTGTTCACCACCGAGAATCCCGAAACCAAAGTCAGCATTGTGGAATGTTTTCAACGCACCTTAAAAGAACGCATGTGGAAATATTTTACGCGCCAGCACACTCAAGTACACCGACGTTTTACCGCACCTAGTCCAAACGTACAACCAATCTTACCATCGGAGCATCGAATTCCCTCCCCCAGAAGTGACTCTCGACAACGATGTGACCGTGTTTGAGCGCCTGTTTGGTACGTCCCTGACCATGACTGTCCCCAAGAAAGGTGGAGTATTGTGGACGTGAGATTGGATGCGTATTGGCAAAACCAAACTCACTTTCGACAAAGGTTACTTACCCAACTGGACCACCGAATTGTTTCGTGTCACTGGACGAGTGCATGGCCGTCATCCTGCCGTCAATAAATTGGAAGACATGAGCAGGGGAGTGTTAAAAGGAACGTTTTACTTGCCCGAGTTAGAACGCGTGACCAAAAAGAAGACGAAGTGTACGACATCGAAAGCATTCTCGATCGAAGAACCCGTAAAGTGGGAAAATGACGTATCAAAGAAGTCAAAGTACGTTGGAAAGGATATCCATCCAGTTTTGATTCTTAGATCGACGATTCGGAAATCATCGACTATAAAAAGATGTGACCATCATGTCCTTCAACAAAGCCACAACCGCTACAGCAGTGACCACTTCTTCACCGAGATCTTCTCTGCAAGATCTACAATAACAAACCTTGTGGGTGTGGTGTGGAGAACGTGTGCCTAAAACGCAAATCGTCTTTTCTGCCAAATCTTTGTGGTGTATTGAGTCATTTGTGCTGCCATTGTCAATTTTAGTTTGCAACAAGGAGAGAAATAATTGTGGACCATTTTATTGAGCAGTTGCATCGGTTACCGTCTTCCGAATCCGTCCCTGGAATACTCTTCTAACGGGAACAACGGGAGCCTTGTGCCCAACGTTAGTCACCCTCCCAAGAGTCACCACTCCAACAACAATCCTCTTTTACATACTCCTCTGACTTCCAGCGACCCCTCGGAGAGCAGAACTCTGGAATTATGAACTAGGAATTTTACGTGACGTTACCCAGTGACAGTTCCATGGATATGTTTCCCAAAAAAACATCTTGTGCTGTTTCAAGGCCAAATTACCTCAGGCCATCCAATTAGATCACGAAGCCCATTGGGAAGTGGCTTTGGTGGAAATGATTCACCCTACACAAATCTTAAACATCATTGAAAATCAAAACACTTTTGATGTCGAAGTTAATGACGAGCAAGTGCAAAACTACTTGAATACACATTTAAAGCATCATATCAAAACACAGAACCCCCAAACTAAACAGACCACCTATCACTTGACAATTCCTGCAGGCTATTATTTTAGTAGTCAACAGCTGGTGAACACGATTTCTGCCAGGCTCAGTACCGTGTTTGAGAAAGCTTTAGAGAAAACAACCTGTCACCATCGAGTACCACAAAGTGGCTTGTCCCCTGCTGATGAAATTTATGGAGAGCAACGCGGTGCCCATTACATTTTGACCTGAATTGCTTGATATTTTGGGTGGGGACGTCACGATTGTCAAGGGTGGACCCGTACCACCCATTAGCGACAACATGTCTTTTGTGTTGTAATTTAGATTCCCTGTAGAATTGAACCAAGGACTCAATTTAATCTTTGTGTACTCCGATGTGGTGGAGTACAACG
>JAECUM010074550.1:0-13892 GCA_016617855.1 Megalonaias nervosa | reverse complement strand
AAATACAGTCTCATTGGGAAGCTTTACTGAATATTGCAAGCGCTAAGGTAGTTTTGGTGTAAATTAAAGTCGGTAAAGCTTGTAATCTGCGGGAGCACACATACGGTACCTGTTTTTCTCGTCCATGTTTATCTACCGCTTTCTCTTTTCTACCCAAAGCGCAACTTGTGAAGAACTACCTAATAAAACGATGTAGACAATGTCTGGGAAAAGCGAACGTTCCTTAGGGCAGATATAAGTACAGACTATGCTACTGGGCACATATTTGAGGACTTCACTGCGATAATCGTAATTATTGTATCGAGTCCATATCCACGCGAAGAATGTTCAGAAACCAAACTTGTCGCAAGTGAAAATATTTTGGCTTACCTTTAATGCTCTCTTGGTAGAGTAGAGAAGTAAAATACGTAATTGCAACAAGAAAATTATTGTCCATTGGCAAATACATCAAGTATAGGCAATCTGCGGAGAGAACATTGTATATATAGTTTTAACGTACTTGAAGATATCTATTTGACTATATTTCATTTTAAAAGGAACAATCTTATTCAGGTTAGAATGTGTGAAAATGCATACGAAACTGTTTGGCTAAACACGATTGAAGAGTTTTATTCCGAATGTTTGAAATATTCCATTATTATCAGGAAAACATTACACAGCAAAACTTTGAATAATCATTAACCGGTTACGTGGTCACGTAAACTAAAATTATTGCCGAGTTAATAACTAACGGAACGCGTGTGCAGACATGACATCCTCTGCGGAACTGTGTAGCATGAGCGTTGTCCTAACATCAATTTATCGGTATAAACACATTAGGTTTCTTTGTGGGTAAGACTAATAGAAAGCAATATTAGAGAGTCTTGAGATAAAAAGTGTATCACAATTTAACAGGTATCGGATTATAAAATTGCCAGAGATTTATTATATCAAGGTCTGATTGACCTACCGTTTCCGTACATGTGCATTTGTATTGTGAAAAAAAAAACTGTTTGTTGTTTTCTACAGTAGTTCTACAAATATGTATATAAATTATCAAAAGACGAAAAAGGCGCTTATTTTAAATACAATACATAATTTGTATCCAAGGATACTTTGTGTATTCACTGAAAGTATTCCAAAATGGGGTAATCCTAAACCTGCACACGTCGTGATTCACTTCAAAAAAGTATAAATAATCCGAAGTAAATTAGCAGTTGTTTTCAAATGCGTACATAAAGATATATGACGAGAAGACAATGGGAGCTAATGCCTATGCAAAATAATGAAAGAAACGTATACTTACATACACCTTGGCATACACTACAGGATGATCGGATGCAATTTAAAGAAGTCTCGTTCAACTCTCGACGTTCTAACGTTTCCGTATCCTGAAGTTCGTCTTGGATTTGCCCGGCAATGATTGCGTCTCTGCCACCAACACCCGTGTAATCTCGATCCTTGTTCAAGAAAATCTTGTGTAAGCATTTGTAATGAAAACTCTAAGGACAAACTCATTGCACTTTATTGACTGACACATTACAATAATATGTAAGATGACAATTATTTTCTCAAAGGTTTACTTACTCCAATAATAAATATCACATGATACAGAATGTGTGCTAGCGATGCTGATTCATGTATGATTCGTCATAGTTAAAGCCGTTCAAGAAGTTTAAACACGTATGTTCAGCGCGATATGAACAACTTGATACATATATAAATACATTCGCGGTTATTTCATATAGACATAAATAACAACAAGTAAATAAATCGTACCTGTAAGTATCTTACCATTGTTGGATACATAATCATTCTCGAGGACTTCATTTATTGGTGATCCCTGCACGTTGATCATGCTGACGGCAATGGCAAGAAAGATGAAACATCTTCATACTGATCTCGTGTAGCGGTAGTAGTACTAAAATAATACTAGCATTAGTAGTTGCAGTAGTAGTAGTAGTAGTGGATAAAGTTTGAAAACACAGTTGGCGAAGTCCTAAATGGTATCGTTTCCTATCTAGGTCCTCGGATTCAAGTAATCCACCTAATCCCAAATGCAGATCTCAATGCTTCATACCTACATCTGTTTCATATCCAATATATCTCCGTACTCCCTGCTAATAAAAGGGCTTCTTATGAATTAATGACATTGTCACTGATAGTAAACTTCTTTATATGTCTTAGTATCCTGGTTATAACTCCAAATAGATGGATACAAAGATTAAACTCATTTGATGTCTTAAACTCGGATAATTTAAACTACCAAGGTCAGTGATCCAGTTTAGCGGTAAAGAAATAACTAGCGTAATGCAGAGGCGAAAATTTGACGAACAAAGAGGTGTATCACAATATTCCCCAGAATGAACAAAACAATACCATCCAATGGAAGGAAACGTGCCAATGTTCTGGGTTTTAACAATATCTGACAAGAATTTGAAAACACAAATACTTGGACTAAAGGTAGACAACTCTTTTCATTAAACGCAGTACTGAAACTTGTAAATCCATTGCACAATATCGGACTTTGTAACACCAGCCGATTATCACATGACATGAAATAATAAAATTTAAGACGAACAAGTAGGAGGACGACTGAATCGGATTGGTTCTTCTTTGTTTAAGATGGAACAGAAACAATTAAGATACTTACTTTAATAAAATGCATGTATATTACAATATCTACAAGACAACAATTGAAAGTGCTATAGAACCTTCAATAAATGGCGGTGTTATATTAAGAAATATGCAGGGAGATGATCCATACTATATTTCTATCAAAATAGTTAGACATAAGACAATGCATGAAAACAATTAACTAAATCAAAACAAAAAGAAAATAAATCAAGAAACAAATTAAATTTTCTCGTAACTGGAACAATTTCGTTTTCAAAGTAAGAATGTCAGGTTGATACGTCTCCTTGAGATTACAATAGTATTGGTACAACTTAGAATATGAAGTATTCATCTGGTCCTATGGAGAATAATGTGTGTTAAGCACTCTAAATTTAGACGTTGAATCTGCTTCAAATAAAGGTTTTCTTTTGAAAAAATAGTATTACTTGAGAATAATGTTTATTTGAGAGTGAAAATAGCACTAATATTGTATGAAAAACGGTCAATTTAACGCAGTCTGAATTTGCGTATATTATAATAAAACTGTCAGAGGTGTTCACCATCTGCTGACAGACTCTTTCATAGTCTGTCAGTCGTATGTACCTTGTTTGGTTTTGATGTATGCAATCAAGCAGTTGATAATAGATTAGAGAACACACAAAGAGAAGCTGCAAAAGTGGCAAGAAGGTTTACAAGAAGTCCAACATCAGAGAGTGCATACAATGAAAATGGCTTGGATCCCGTGAAAATTAGTAGACAACGTCAGCGATAAGTATCATTTGACAATCGTTCATCATATGATATCAGATTTTCTTAACGATATGTTCTCACGAATAGCTTACAAAAAATATAGCCTGCAGATACAGCTTGACCTACGTAGCAAGAGTTCAAGGTTGTCTTGTATAGTTAGACTGTTTATTTCCGTTGGAATCTTCATATTATATTGTGTTAGAGGATTTTATAAAAACGGATTCCATAAGCAAATAATTTATTCCTGTTTTTAGATAGTCTGTCAGATACAGGTCGAGAGGAGTCATTGCTTAAAGTATTCATTGGAATTACGTAAGCACTCGTTGACTCTTGGGCTATCAAAATATTTTATAATATTTTGAATTAATTTGAAAACATCATTGTGGTACATAAGGACAGTCAAGACAATGGTCATTCTTTCGGAAGAATTTATAATTCTGGACTTGTGACAAGATATTTAAGACCATTTGGGATTTAGTTCAAAATACTGTATCTCTTATTTTTCACGTTGCTTTGTAGAGAAATTAATTGTTTGCTGACTTTACATAAAAATATTGGTTTCATTTCTTTCCATTACATAATTTCAGGCCTAGAGTCCAAACATCAATCATACATATGCGTGTATTTATGTAAAAGTACATACATAACATGTAAATATAATAAATACTGCTTCAAATGCGCGTGAAATAAATTCAGCAAAGCAGCATGATCATGTTCTTCATTTTTTCCAATTCAGTGTAGTTGTTGATTGTTTATTGAAAACATTCTATTTGAACATTATTGTATGAGAATATTATGATATTTTCGATCAATTAAATCCGGGAATCTACTGCTGCAATAATTCTCGTTCGAAATATTGGCATTTTAACATTCAAGATAACAATATTGCAAATCTGAAGATGAGACTGTTAGTTTTTCGGACAGAATATACAAAACAAAAATTGTAAAACAGGGCAATTAATTGATCTGTGAGATAAACCTATTGAGTCATTGCCTTCTTATGTGAGTAATCATTAACTCTATCATCAAAAACTGTCTTGTGTTGTAACGTGATGAACTACTGCCAAATATACTTTGTCTGCCTTGTAATACATTTACGCTTCAAAGTATTTACTCAATTCAGACTTAACAACGACTAAATTATGCATGGAAAACGAACATCAGCCTGCAAAAGAAATTGAAATAAATTGCTTGAAAATTGGTCCATCCTTTCCTATGTACAAAATCGTGGTTATACTAAAGAATAATCAACAACAGGGAAATTAAACGGTGAGTTTTAAAACTCGAACTACAATCGTCTCTTTTCCGTACGAGTTTGATAACTTCAGTTATCTATCTATCTATCTATCTATCTATCTATCTATCTATCTATCTATCTATCTATCTATCTATCAAGGAGAACATTCTACATAATGACAATAGCGTAATATAAGAATATCCCATCGTTCACTTTAAGTAATACTTTTCCGAAGCGTGAAAAATATTTACTATATCAGGAAACGAACCATTCTTTCCATTTTCAAACGTTCTGAACGATATGAACCCTGCTAGATAAAAGAAGAATGCATGGTCATAATTAAAGAATGGTAATGAAACTACAAATTCACATCGTTGGAACCATCGGGAATACACTGGCACTTTTAAAATTTTAATGCAATTCTTGGAGCTATTACCCGAAGAAAGAAAGAGAAAATTTTTAAAAAGCCTACGGATTGAACGGCATCAAACTATTGCATATGCTATTATTGGATGTGACACATCATCTACCCATTGTGATATCAATAACATTATTGTAACGTAATAACATCCTCGGGCGCGAGAGTCGTTCAAATGCATTAACATCACAATGCATCAGTTTGAGGGAGTACAGTTTAGCACCCCCTTAGGCAAGAAGCACACGATATATTATCTTTATCGTTTTTAAAATCTTTCTTAACTGTTCTGCTGTTAGTTTCCACTATACCAAACATTCATGGGACACATAAGCACGTGTTCGCTGAATCCATAGCCGGTCACCTCGGGCACTCTTATTGACATCGCACATGTATGTCGACCATCATTCGTATGTGCTCGCTACTCATTTTAAAGACACACAGGTGATGTCTTCTAATTTCCCAAATTGATTGGATATGTAAAGATTGCTCCAGATTATTACAGCTGAATTATTATTGCGATTTTAAATTTTTCAGAAATTAATTGAATTTGAGAACAGGAGAAAATGTCTATAAAATAGTGTATTATAATGGCTTCATATGGATTAACACTCGCCTAATGATGTGCCTCATTTGAAGTGATTACAAATCATGCTTTAACATGGAGAACTCACTTATTAGTCTGTAATTAATTGACCCGATACAACGGTTGAACTTTATGAATTCTCTATAAAGTAAAATAAACATACTATTTATGTCACACCGCTTGTGTTTTGTAAAGAATATCTAAATTACATATATCTATATCTAAAAGATTAAGTATTTATTTAATTGAAACATAATGTCTTAATAGTCTTTTTTTCCACACCCAAGAAATAACATATTACATGAAATGTTCATGCCTTGAGAGAATGATAAAGTCTAAGATACAATGCAAAGTGGGAATTATGCAAATTATTATATGAAATAGACTTTACCGTGCCCGGACTTTTCCTAGAGTTACTCGTTTTCAATAATGGTACACCTGATTTATTTGAAAAAGGAACCGCGCCTTTTGATTAAGTTCTTAGAGAGTCCGTCTCTGATGCGGGAGGTCGAACCCCAGACGAGTCATAACAAATACTTATCAAATGTTACTTACAGTTGCCTTGATAGGCACTCAGCATTACGAAATTAGCATTAGGATTGGTCGAACTAGTGTCAGAATAATGTGACTGGGTGGGACATGATGCATCATGTCTGTGGCATGATGCCCCAGTGCTAGACATCCCTATAAACTGTCACACGGCAGATATCGTAGAGGCATGATTGGAAAACTTTTCAAAGCTACGTTAAAAATCCAAACCAAACACACGCATAAAATGTTTAGACCAGTTATTTTATATATTAAGATTCTAAACATTTTATGTTGGCCATACCCAAGATTTTGGAATGAATTAGCTTAGTGCACAAAGGGCGAAAATATTAGATATATTTTAAACATTTAATTTGGTTCCTTTCCCATTACATAATTGTTCTTGAATGACTTCGAAGCATTTGCCATCTTATTATTGTGTTATTCATATGTTCATATCATAATCTTAAAAATTGTTCCACTCCTTAAATTGAGGTTATTAACATTATTTATCCCTAAATGTTACACTAACCTTTAATGTCCTTTTAATTTCCTTTAGTGGTCGGCGAGGTAGAATGTTGTGGAAATTTTGGTTAGAAATGAATGCAATACGTACCATTATGATATACTCAGTAAAAGAGAAAACCTGCATAGACTGGAATAACTGGCAGATGGCTTCATGAAGGAAGAATGTGTTTTCACAATGCTTGTGATAACCAGGATAAACACTGCGATTTAACTCGTGACACGAGGTACATGCGTACGGATAAATGATATACAATTTGTACCTGGTACTTATAAGTATTAGAACATGAACAAAGTGTAATGTTACTTGAACGTATTAAAGCAAGCAAAAATTACATAACGAATTCTCCCTCACCAAGTCTATCAATTTACTGGCTATTAAAATATATATGCGTGTGTTTGGTTTGGATTTTTAACGTAGCTTTGAAAAGTTTTCCAATCATGCCTCTACGATATCTGCCGTGTGACAGTTTATAGGGATGTCTAGCACTGGGGCATCATGCCACAGACATGATGCATCATGTCCCACCCAGTCACATTATTCTGACACTAGTTCGACCAATCCTAATGCTAATTTCGTAATGCTGAGTGCCTATCAAGGCAACTGTAAGTAACATTTGATAAGTATTTGTTATGACTCGTCTGGGGTTCGACCTCCCGCATCAGAGACGGACTCTCTAAGAACTTAATCAAAAGGCGCGGTTCCTTTTTCAAATAAATCAGGTGTACCATTATTGAAAACGAGTAACTCTAGGAAAAGTCCGGGCACGGTAAAGTCTATTTCATATAATAATTTGCATAATTCCCACTTTGCATTGTATCTTAGACTTTATCATTCTCTCAAGGCATGAACATTTCATGTAATATGTTATTTCTTGGGTGTGGAAAAAAAGACTATTAAGACATTATGTTTCAATTAAATAAATACTTAATCTTTTAGATATAGATATATGTAATTTAGATATTCTTTACAAAACACAAGCGGTGTGACATAAATAGTATGTTTATTTTACTTTATAGAGAATTCATAAAGTTCAACCGTTGTATCGGGTCAATTAATTACAGACTAATAAGTGAGTTCTCCATGTTAAAGCATGATTTGTAATCACTTCAAATGAGGCACATCATTAGGCGAGTGTTAATCCATATGAAGCCATTATAATACACTATTTTATAGACATTTTCTCCTGTTCTCAAATTCAATTAATTTCTGAAAAATTTAAAATCGCAATAATAATTCAGCTGTAATAATCTGGAGCAATCTTTACATATCCAATCAATTTGGGAAATTAGAAGACATCACCTGTGTGTCTTTAAAATGAGTAGCGAGCACATACGAATGATGGTCGACATACATGTGCGATGTCAATAAGAGTGCCCGAGGTGACCGGCTATGGATTCAGCGAACACGTGCTTATGTGTCCCATGAATGTTTGGTATAGTGGAAACTAACAGCAGAACAGTTAAGAAAGATTTTAAAAACGATAAAGATAATATATCGTGTGCTTCTTGCCTAAGGGGGTGCTAAACTGTACTCCCTCAAACTGATGCATTGTGATGTTAATGCATTTGAACGACTCTCGCGCCCGAGGATGTTATTACGTTACAATAATGTTATTGATATCACAATGGGTAGATGATGTGTCACATCCAATAATAGCATATGCAATAGTTTGATGCCGTTCAATCCGTAGGCTTTTTAAAAATTTTCTCTTTCTTTCTTCGGGTAATAGCTCCAAGAATTGCATTAAAATTTTAAAAGTGCCAGTGTATTCCCGATGGTTCCAACGATGTGAATTTGTAGTTTCATTACCATTCTTTAATTATGACCATGCATTCTTCTTTTATCTAGCAGGGCTCATATCGTTCAGAACGTTTGAAAATGGAAAGAATGGTTCGTTTCCTGATATAGTAAATATTTTTCACGCTTCGGAAAAGTATTACTTAAAGTGAACGATGGGATATTCTTATATTACGCTATTGTCATTATGTAGAAGGTTCTCCTTGATAGATAGATAGATAGATAGATAGATAGATAGATAGATAACTGAAGTTATCAAACTCGTACGGAAAAGAGACAATTGTAGTTCGAGTTTTAAAACTCACCGTTTAATTTCCCTGTTGTTGATTATTCTTTAGTATAACCACGATTTTGTACATAGGAAAGGATGGACCAATTTTCAAGCAATTTATTTCAATTTCTTTTGCAGGCTGATGTTCGTTTTCCATGCATAATTTAATCGATGTTAAGTTTGAATTGAGTAAATACTTTGAAGTGTAAATGTATTACAAGGCAGACAAAGTATATTTGGCAGTAGTTCATCACGTTACAACACAAGACAGTTTTTGATGATAGAGTTAATGATTACTCACATAAGAAGGCAATGACTCAATAGGTTTATCTCACAGATCAATTAATTGCCCTGTTTTACAATTTTTGTTTTGTATATTCTGTCCGAAAAACTAACAGTCTCATCTTCAGATCTGCAATATTGTTATCTTGAATGTTAAAATGCCAATATTTCGAACGCGAATTATTGCAGCAGTAGATTCCCGGATTTAATTGATCGAAAATATCATAATATTCTCATACAATAATGTTCAAATAGAATGTTTTCAATAAACAATCAACAACTACACTGAATTGGAACAAATGAAGAACATGATCATGCTGCTTTGCTGAATTTATTTCACGCGCATTTGAAGCAGTATTAATTACATTTACATGTTATGTATGTACGTTTATATAAATACACGCATATATATGATTGATGTTTGGACTCTAGGCCTGAAATCATGTAATGTAAAGAAATGAAACCAATATTTTTATGTAAAGTCAGCAAACAATTAATTTCTCTACAAAGCAACGTGAAAAATAAGAGGTACAGTATTTTGAACTAAATCGCAGACTTGGACGCAGTCGTCGACTGGTCTTCCTCTGGTCGCCGACTGGGTCGCCGACTTGGTCGCAGTCGCAGACTGGGTCTTCTTCTGGTCGCCGACTTGGTCGCAGACTTGTCGCAGAATCAGTCGCAGACTTGGTCTCAGTCGCCGACTGATCTTCCTCTGGTCGCCGACTGTCGCAGGGTAGCCGACTGCTGGCAGACTAGTCGTGGTCTCGGTCGACGACTTGTCGCAGGGTCGCCGACTGGTCGCTGACCTGTGTCGTTATCCAATCGAGATCGACAGAGAGAGACGACAGTGTGAAATGATGAAAGAAGAGTTATCCTCAGTCAGAAACCTGTATTACCGCAAGACCTCTGCGTTGCTTGGACGAGCCTTGTAGCGCCGGGCTGTTGGTCGACAAAAGACCTTGTCCCTATTCTTTTCCAATTCCCTGGCCTGGCCCTCTCCTGTCCAACGTAATACGACCAAGTGTGCTTACTCTGGCGGGGTGGTTATACTGCTACACTGCAGGGGACGTCTTCACACTATACCACCTCCTAACACACCACCATAGCAGCCACAGTTAGCCCGTATATATATATATATATATATATATATATATATATATATATATATATATATATATATATATATACCCATGCGGAATCACGTGACCCAAAACTAAGACGATAGATGGCACTACAAAGCCCGCCAAACATTTAAAATCACAACATAAACTTTAACGAAACGAAATATTAAATAATGAAACGAAAATTTGAAGTCCATGGGGTTTCCTCGTTACAATATTAAGACTATCGCTCATCCACTTACAGATGTGTTTGCATTATTTTACACTGGTAAATATGATCATGCGGACCCACATATCATTTTATTATTACAGGGGACTAATAAAGTAAATTTTTACTTTCAATTTATGTTACAAATACACAGGATTTATAGACTATAGTTTGCATACGTGTGGATTCATCCACTATATAAAATAATGGGTTCATAGTAATTTGTCTAATTATTGATAGATGATCATTATTGTAAGGCATAAACAAAACTTTTAATAATATATGACTTAGAAAACTACTTTCCACCAACATGCATAGTATAGGGGTAGATATGAGAAGTTACACTATTTGTAGGTTGTTAAAATTTTATATATGAAATAAACAAATTATATAATTTTAATATAATATTATTACTAAATATGAAATATAAAGTTTAATTTAAGTACTTAGTACAAGAGTTTTACAACTGAAAGGGTAAATACTTATTGAAGAAAGAAAGTATCAAATACGTTTTCTTAGCCTGAGAGAAACATCTGTGCAAATGAACAATGTATATAAATCTAATGATGCGAATGGGACAGTATTTTTCTCCTAAAGAATTTTGAAGGTGAGCAGATGTACTGCATAATATTTTCAATTCCTACAACCAAATCTAGCTGAAGCTAATCCTCGCCCAAACATCTAGTTCTCCTACCCCCTAGCATTTTTCTTTTTACAACAAAAGCTCAGATCAGTGGTAGTATTAACCTTTTTGGCTATCTCAAAGCTAATATATTTGGAACGCCTAATTTTAAAATAGGATAGGACCGTTTGTACATATCTGAAAAGGTTATATTCTAAGTCCGCGAAAGAAATATTCGAAATTAAGCAATTTACTGTAGGCAACTCTTGAGTGTATACATTATAAGACGTTATCGTAAAGGCTATAAAATGGGATATTTTACGATGAGGAGTTTACCCTATATGACCAAAATACGAACTGTTCAAAGTTAAGAGACTTTTAAGACGAAATGAAAAACTAAATTATGTGCTAGTGCAATGAAGAAAATAATTGATGATTCTAATAAGTTGCGAGCCTTAAGAAAATATTGTTCTGAGGAATTAATTTCAGATTCATATGTACAAAAATATTTGCACTATCGATGGAAACAATTACATGTTTTATGTACTGTGAAATGAAGCCAGTAAACGAAATGGAATGTTGAAAGACTCACTACTCAAATTCATGCCTAAATGACCTTTATATTTCAATGTTATTACCTAAAAGGGTCGCAATCCTTTCTTAACAGAACATGCACACTTGAGTAAATTGGAAATTATTCGCCAATGTACTATGAGCTGCTTGTTAAAACAAAGCAATTCGAACAATGCACGATGCAGACGGTATTTGTCATTAAGGAGTAACTAACTTGTATCACATACTTGTCTATGTCAGTGGTCTGAATCATCTATCTGCTAATTGTCTTCATTAAACACTACATTTAATAAAGTGGCAAGAAGTAACATTCCAGGTTCTGGCGATGAGTCAGTCATCGTCGCTGATATAATGGAATTCCGTATAATTTGAAACGCAGATTACCAATTCCCCTCGTCATCAAAACGTGACCGACCATGTTCAATGCTGTCTCTCTGTATTCAAAATTAAGACAAGAATGGTCGCGTTTGTCTAAAGCGCCAAGAAGTAGTTTACGGACTGATATTTCCGCTTCTTCCGCTTTTCCAAGTTTGTCTGAGACAATGGCCTGCGTGTAATAAGCAACAGCCATGCAGTCAACATGTATCAAATTATTGTTGTCTGTTAAGTCTGCCTCTGGATGAGAAAATAACTCATACCGTAATCCTTGAGGAACAAGGCTGGATGTATCACGGTTGAACATTAGTTCGAATAGGCAATTATTGTTCAAAATACTCGATACCGTGTCATCCAAGGAAAACATAACACAGTTTTCATTTACAAATCCGCCTCGTATAGAATGTGGTATCCAAATTTCCGGCTGGCCCTCAACTAATTTTGTTAAATTTTGAAGATCTTTATGAACAATTTCCAGTCGTTTCATTGCATACCAAACAGCAGCAAGTCTAACATTTCCCGGCACACTTCTTGAGTTCTTGTTTAAAAATAACTGTTCAATGTCTTTCTTGAATATTCTAAATGCTCTTCCATGCCAGAATTTTGAAAAATCGTATCTTTTCAATTTCCTCGCAATATCTTCCAGCAATGACCCAATTTTTCTCTCATTGATTATAAATTGATTGATGCTTCTCATACGTGCGCTGTTGTAATTAATCTGCATAGATGTGATATAATTCGGATCCTTATAGTAGGTTACATACTGCGAGAGTCCTAAAACACAGCTGATCACACTATTCATCAGACAAACTTGATCAGCTCTGATTCTCTCGTTTATTAAGTTTAGATGTCCTTTTTGTAGACTATCGGAAAAGTAACAATCTTGGATTTCTTCGTAAACAGATGGACACTTCAAGAGACAAGATGTACCTTCTTTTATATAAAAGGATAAGAGACTTAATATGCATGCCTGTCCTTTGCCGTCATTAGATGATCCAACATATTTCTTTCAACGACAAAGTAAAGTGGAAAAAAAACCGTCGTAAATGCATTGTTTTAAGAAATGTAATGCGTGGAGAAACCTTTCAATGAGAAGGGTTTCTTTCCAAACACCCTCATCCATAACGTCAACAATTTCAATACGTAGGCATAAAGAACATTGGTTTCTAGTTTTGAGTTTACAGCCTCTTTTATAAATTTCTTTAAGAGAACATATGTCTTTCGTTCTGTAGGGGTTACGTTCTGCATAAGTATTTTCTTGGCCTCTGAAAATGACAGTCTCCACAATTTAGACTTGTCTATTTCTTCAGAACATCCAATAGGTACAACTTCGCATCCGGCTTCAATAATGTCATTAATCAGTCTTACGTTGCGCCCAAATAATTGTCTTGTCATCCATGTATGTATGACGATAGTCGGCCACTGATGATATTGCAAACACTAAATCTGTGTTCAACTGTCCAGGATTAATAATAGTTAATGCAGGACCTCTTTTTGTTGTGGTACATCCCATGCTTTGCAAAACGTTTCTAAACAATGATCTTACATCTACGTTTGAAACGTTATGTTTTCACATGTTTGTGAATAACACACATGCTGTTGTCATAGAAACACTTATAGGGACAATAATCTTCGCTATCATAAGTTTTGATCAATTTGCAATAACCTGGAGGAGAGTCTTCTACTTCCATAATAAGAATCAAGTCCTCTTCATACAAATATTTGACTACGTTGTCTGTGACCAAATATCCTTGCAGATAAAACATGAAATCAATATCCCCTTCTAGATTGTTGAGAGTCTCGTGATTTTACTCCCTGCAACCCTCCAGGATAGTCTTATTTCACCAAATACACCAAAAATGGACAAATCTAAAGCATTTGTTTGAATACATAAACAATTTATTGTGTCCCAGTGTTTTATCCGATATGTTACGTCTTTGTCTTCGTATCCCATGTTTTGCAAAGCCCTGCACGCCAATATTGATATGGGATCTGTATTATTC
>JAECUM010074548.1:0-10129 GCA_016617855.1 Megalonaias nervosa | reverse complement strand
ATGCCACGGTGATGGCTAACAATTTCTCGGGATACGATGGACAATTTCTTCTCAAATATTATACGGAACAAAGCTCCGAACGTCCTAAAGTCACTCTGAGCGGAGCCAAACTGATTTCCATGCAAGTGGGGCAAGTGCATTTTAAAGATTCGATGAGTTAATTGGCCTGGCCATGCCTTTTGAGTCGAATGCCAAAAACATTTGGAATGACAGAAATGGCCAAAGGTTATTTTCCGCACTTTTTCAATACAGAAGCCAATCAACATGCCGTTCTACCTCATTTGATGGTCACTACTACGCCCCTTCAACATGCGCACAGAACAACGAGAAGCTTTCTACGCTTGGTACCACACTCATGCCTCGGTCCCCTTCGACTTTTAGGAAGAAATGTTTAGGTATTGTCGTTCCGACGTGGACGTTTTACGGCGATGTTGTGGAAAATTTCGAGAATTGTTCATGGAGCACGGAAGGAGCGATACTTTGAAAAAAAAGCCTGCACTATTGCCAAAGCGTGTTCCTTAGTGTACCGCAAACGATTCATGCGCGAGAAGACCCTGGCTGTCATATGTCCTCAAATGACGAACTTTGTCAAACGTCAATACTCGGTCAAAGTCCTACGCTGGCTACATTACTTGTGCAACAAGGAAGACAAATTGATGCAACACGCCCGAAACGGAAGAGGTGAAAAGACCATCGCAACGTATTCGGTGGATGGCTGGGACTTAAGATCGTGTACGAGTTTAACGGTAGCTTATTTCAAGGATGTCCCATCTGCTACTCTCAACGGTACACTAAAAGTCAGTTTTTACAACGTACAGTGGAAGACTTGTATGAAGCCACTTGTCAGCGATGCTTAAAATTAGAACAGCAAGGATACGAAGTGGTGGAAATAAGGGAACACGAGTACGATCACCGTTTGAAAACCGATCTCGAGTTTAAATACATCGTGGAAATTTACAAGCTGTGGACCCTCTGAACCCACGGTACAGTTTGTATGGAGGACCGACGAATGCCACCTGTTTGCTGTACCACGCCGACGAAGAGAAATGAGAAGAAATCAGATACTTGGACGTGTGTTCGCTGTATCCTTACATGTGCAAATATTGTCACTTTCCCGCAGGACACCCTCAATTGCTAACGAAACACATCGACATAGACAACATTCGACAATACGAAGGATTGATTAAATGTAAAGTCTTGCCTCCCACGGACTTGTACCATCCGGTTTTACATCACCATTGCCAAGAAAAACTGATTTTCCCTTGTGCCGCACTTGTGCTGAAACGTGCAACTAAGACCAACCTTGTCGGTACACCCACGAAGAACGCGCATTGGCAGGAACATGGGTCAGCGCGGAATTGTTTAAAGCTCTGGACTTGCAATATCAGTTGTTAGAAGTGTACGAAATTTACCACTTTCCCAAGACAGAACATTACCACAAGGGCGACGAGACTCAGAAAGGCATTTCGCAGACTACGTGGATGCCTTTTTGAAACTGAAACAAGAAGTCTGCGGCTATCCTTCCTGGTGCCACACTCCAGAAGACCAAAGGAAATTCAAAGAGAAATACTTGGGGTAGGAAGGCATTGATTTAGATGACATCGAGAAAAACGAAGGTCGACGATCGTTTGCCAAAGTGATCTTGCATTGCTTGTGGGGCAAAATGGCACAACGGCCGTGTTTACCGAAGATGGAATATTTGACAGAACCTTCCCGCTACTTCCAGATGATGCACGACAAAACCAAATACATGAAACACGTGGACGTCCTTCGTGAGGACTTCATCTTAGTCAATTACGAAGAAGAACTGGACTTTGTACAGGCCGACGAATTTGGAAATGTCATCATTGCAGCCTACATGACAGCCCATGCTCGCTTAAAATTATATGAAGCCTTTCACCATTTAGGATATCGTGTGCTGTATTTTGACACGGACAGTCGCATTTACATCGATCGCCTGGGTCACCGGTACCCTAATATCGAAGGAGACCGTTTAGGAGCCTGGATGGACAAGGACCCCGACGACAAGATTCTACGTTTTGCTAGTGGCGATCCCAAAAATTACCGCTACGAATACCGGGACCCCCAAGGAGAAGTGCACACCGAGTGTAAAGTGAAAGGATTGAATCTCAGTTATCGCACCAGTCAAGTGGTGAACTTTGGGATATTGAAGGAAGCCTTGCAACCTGGAGAGGATCAACATTTTAAAGTGACCAACCACTTCACTTTACGTACGGTCACGTCGATATTGATTAGGATATAAAAAGGGACAACGTCCAAGACCGATAGGTCATTGTGACTACCATTGCTAAGCGAGAAAGATGAGTCCTAACAAACAGACACCATTTAAGTTCGGTGATTCTCAAGTGGAGTGCGATTCTGTGCCTTGTGATTGAAGGAAACCCACGGCTGTCATCCATGCCTGAGCACAATACTGCGGGTTTCACTGTGCCCTCATCGAAATAAGCCTGTGAAAGAAGAATATTCGTTCCCTGTGCTTTTGTCTGTACAATGCGACTTTGAAAGTCGTTTCCAAACCAAAGGTATAGCGGGAGTCATGCTCGGAGGACTCCTGTAAGGTGTTGTGCCCATGGGTCCAATATAACAAGGACGACGAAGATAAAAGGGACCTCTAGAGTCAAAAGATCTCAGATGTGATCTTTGGAATCTTATGGAAGGACGAAAACTGACTTTAGTGTCTTCCGACCGACTCTGAAAGATTTTAAGACCCTTATGAAAAGTCCATCATCACTACTACCACCACCACCTCCCCCAGCGGTCAAGACAGACGCAGTCCTACGGGTGCGTGAGGAAGAAGAGGCACGAGAAGTCTTTCAAACACCGTCAGCAGCTCCCATCCCTAGTAAGATTGCAGGGTCCTTGTTGACCCCTTCCCCCACACCCCAACGAGAAGAACTTAAAGCTTGGGTTAAAAAGATGATGCCCACTCCTTCTTCGACAGGAGTCAAAAAGAAAGAAGGGAAACCAGAAGTGAGAAAAGAAAAGAAGACCAAAGCCATCCCATTACCACCACCATCACCACCACTACATTCGACTTCTACTCCCGTGGCACATCGTACACGTAAAGCCGTTCTAAACCACCCTCTCGTCCCATCCAGAATAGCATCAGTGAAGAGTGGGTGACTTATTAAAAATGGAGAAGGTGTTAGCCACCATTTACTACGATCCATCCCATCCTGCAGATTTAGAAGGAGTTCAGAAATTGTATCGTGCTGCCAAAACTCGACCCAAAAGTGTCCGTTTACGGGGAAGTGTTAAAAGGAACTGTTTACTTGCCCAAATTACCGCGCGTGACCAAAAAGGAAGACGAAGTGTACGACATCGAAAGCATTCTCGATCAAAGAACCTGAAAAGTGGGAAAACGTCGTGTCAAAAGAAGTCAAAGTACATTGGAAAGGATATCCGCCGAGTTTTGACTCTTGGATCGACGCTTCGCAAGTCATCGACCATAAAAAGAAGTGACCATCATGCCCTTCGACACAGCCTCAACCACCACAGTGACCACTCCTTCACCGGGTTTTTTCTCAGCAAGATCTACAAAAGCAACCCTTGTGGGTGTGATGTGGAGAACGTGTGCCTAAAACGCAAATCGTCTTTTTCTACTAGATCTTTGTGGTGCATTGTGTCATCGGTGCTGCCATTGCCAATTTGAGTTTGCAACAAGGAGACAAACAATTGTGGACCATTTTACTGAGCAGTTGCATCGGTTACCTTCTCCCCAAGCCTTCCCTGAAATACTCTAAAGGTAACAACGGGAGTCTTGCGACCAACGTCAGTCACCCTCTCAACAGTCACAATAACAATAACAATTCTCTTTTAGACACTCCTCTGACCTCTAGTGACCCCTCGGACAGAAGAACTCGGGAATAATGAATAACCAGTTTTACTTAACTTTACCCAGTGACAGTTCCATGGATGTGTTTCACCACAATGCTTTATTTTCACGGCCAAAGTACCTCAGGCCATCCAATTGGATCACAAAGCCCATTGGTAAGTGGCTTTGGTTGAAATGATTCACCCTACACAAATCAAAATCATCATTGAAAATCAAAACACTTATGAGGTCGAGATTCTGAACGACCAAGTGCAACAATACTTGAATGAAAACGTCCTCCGATACTCCACGGTACATCTGATGAAAATTTTCGCAGGCCATTATTTTAACGGTCAACATCTGGTGGACACGGCTGTTGACAAATTCAATGCGCTGTTTGGCAAAGCCTTGGAGAAAACGAAACGAAGTGTCACCCTCGAGTAAGATAAAGTGGCTGGTCGCCTGCTGATGAAATTTTTGATGCCAAAACGTTGTTCATTACATTTTTACCTGAATTGTTTGATATTTTGGGCGGAGACCTCAAGATGGTCAAGGGTAGCAACATGCCACCCATCACCAACAACTTGAATTATGCGACGTTTTTTCGATTCCCTGTAGAACTGAACCAAGGACTAAATTTGATCTTTGTGTATTCTGGTGCGATGGAGTACAACGTCGTGGGACACTCATCCGCATTGTTACTGCGAGTCATTCCTTTCAAAGTGGATTCTGCCACGACTAATGACGAGGAAGGTGGAAACACCTATCACGTTCACCGCGAATTTGTACATGCTCACTATTTACCCGTCCGCAAGTCGTATTTCGATAGTGTCAACATTGCTATAAAATGAGATATGGGACAAATTATTCCATTCACTAAAGGGAAAGTCACAGTGGGACTTCATTTTCGAAAACGATTCTCGAACGACTTGTAAGTCATATATCCTGTATACCGAGGAGTCGCTCGACAGCGAGGACATGGTTTAGGAGATATGTTGAAACCGGCGTTTCTTTGGGTGGCCCCCGTTTTGAAACCGATGGTGACACGAAGATTGCACGCCTTGAAAGATGCCGCTTTGACGCAAGGCAAAGAATTTCTCGATAATGTCATCATTGACAAACAAAACCCCAAAGAAGCCTCTTTCTTCAAACTGGAAAAGAGATTTGGGCCGACGAGTAACTCCCATAAATACCCTGGGCGCTGACCAGTCAGGCATTCCTGTTTCCCTGACGTCACAACAAGGACAAGGCAGAAGGAGACAAAGAGACCCCTCCAGAGGACTTTACACATCCAGAGCTAGAAAGACCAAGAAAAGAAGATCCGTCCGAGAATTAGACGTTTTGATTATTAAGTAGAAAAAATTATGTACCGAGAGTCTTGCGAATGTTCAAGTCGGAACTGGATCTGTTTGCCATGCCACCCACTATGATGACGATGCAAGAATCCCAATGAGTTGAATTTCATGCCATCTTCTCTTTGACGACCCCGGCCTCCATCGAATTTGAAATCAAAGGACAGCCCGAAGATCTGAATAGCAGTTACTTGTACCTGAAAGTCAAAGTTCTCGATCCGACTGCAAATTCTATAGACGGTAACAAGGAAGTAGCTCCTGTCAACAATTTCATGCTTTCCTTGTTCAACGAAGTGTATTTACCTGAATACCAAACTGGACAGTAGCAGCATGGATACATACCATTATCTAGCATACCTCGATAATTTATTGACTTACGGAAAAGAAGCTAAGAACACCTATCTGGATGCTTGCGTGGTATGGAAACCTGACACGATAGGCAAATTCAAAGACACCGATTTGATTACAGATAAAGAACCAAACCACAACGTGGGATTCAACGACCGACGAAACAATATCAAGGATTGGCAGAGTTTAGAGCTCATGGATCGTTTGCATTTGGACATGTGGTTACAAGAGAAGTATTTGCTGAACGGAGTGAATGTCCGCCTAAGACTGAATTGTAGCAGTACCGCTTTCCATTTGATGGCTGATGCTGCAATTTACAAACAGTCATCAAAGAAGCCAGACTCTACTTGCTAAGCGTGGAAGTGTTACCTAAAGTGGAAAATGACACCAGTCACACTTTGAGCAGAACAACCGCCAAGTATCCGATACAACGAGTGGAAGTGAAAATTTTCACCATTACCGCTGGACTCAAAGACCGAAGATCATCTGTTCCAAGGACAGTTACCCAAACGTTTAATCATTGGCATCGTTAGCAATACAGCCCTCAACGGAGCCTCCGATCAAAATCCTCTCGAGTCTGAGCATTACATCGTGTCAAAGATTGAAGCTAGTCGCAATGGCATGACCTTGTGTACCAGACCCTTCGAACCTGATTTTGACAAGAAGAATTACTCGAGGTCGTACTTGTTCCTGTACGAAGTTACCGGACAGTAGGAACCAACTGTAGCCCCGGCATTTCGTACGACGATTATACAGGAGGTTACGTTTTGTGGGCTTTTGATTTCACCCCAGACCAAGGGCAGCGACGAGGGACATTTACACCCTATAAAATCCAGTCAGCTTTGTGTGAAACTTCAGTTTGCTACAGCTCTACCCGAGACGGTGAACGTCATCTTGTATGCCGAATTGGATAATACGTTAGAAATCAACAGTTTGAGAGAAGTCATTCTAGACCATAAGAAGCTATGGAAGACTCTTATCCCACTTTGAATGATGGAGAATCTTTGGAAATGGAATGAGAGGATATCTTGGAAGCAGAATCCGAAGACAAAAACGAAGAGGTAATGGTCATGACCAGATGGCCAGAACAAGAACAACATTTAGTCTCCTGTTTTGCCAAACACCTGGCAAAAACAATTACAGGGTTGACTAAGAAAGATTGCTATGGATATCAAAACGATCATCCCAGTCAAATTCAAAACGATAAATGCCTAATGATGGATCAAGAAGTAAATTGTACGAGTACCTGGATGATGGGGTCTCATCTCGGAAGAAGCAGTGTTGCATCAGATTTATAAAGACTTTCGTGATCATTCCTCCCCTCCTTTGACTGCTTTAGAGATCCATCGCATCGAATCTCTCTTGGCCCAGAGTACGGAGAGGAAGCGAAGAGACGATTATTTGACAGTGAGTTTAAAACAAAAGGTCAGGATTGAATTGATGACTTATCATTACCTGTGAAACAATTATAAAAAAATGGATACCTGGCAACTTGATCACCTGTTGCAAAACAGTTCGTACACCGCTTCTTGGAATCCTGTTGTGTGCGCTACAGATGAACTTCCTCATCGTAAACCTCAAGACCATCAAGCTTATGTCATCAACACGGACGACAGTCATCTCTCAGGAACCCAGTGGGTAGCCGTCTACTTTCCCTACGATGCCTATGTAGAGCATTTTGATTCGTATGGATTACCGCCTTTGGAAAACGATATCATCGACTTTATGAGCAGAAATACCCGGAAGTCTCACTTCAATAATGTGAAATTACAAGGCACAGATTCCATGGTATGTGGACAATATTGTGTGTATTTTCTTTATCAACACAGTCTTGGATATTCCTCAGAAAATTTAGTGACTTATTTTGATCGTGACTCTTATAGAAACGATGATAAAGTAGATAGATGGTTTTGTTACCATTATGGATATCTCTTGTATTTAGCTAGGAAACGTAGGGTAGATCAATGGCCCAATGACCTCCATCAGTGGAAGTCTAACTTGACTTCACAACGTTGTCCACCTTGTCAAAAATGTGTTATTTTAAAAAAAAATTGTTGGTGTTATATTATGTATTAATTGTGGGTTGAATAAAAAAGTTATCTTTTGAAAAAAGTGTTGGCGGTGTGTTTTAAAAATTGTTTTCACTATCTATGCTCTTTGACTTCTCTATCCCTCACCATGATATGAGCTATAGCGTTCTTACCCCCAAAACCGTAGGGATGTTTTCTATCGCATCCGCGCTTGAGCAATATAGGTCGTGGCGGTCTCAGGTCTGAGCATCCATTCTTGATTCGTCAACTCGTAAAGATGTGTTCAAGACTAGCAAAACTGAACGAAGCCCACGTGAATTTACATCGAGTCAGTCAAAACCTGATACCCACGCCTGATGAGATAGACAATGTCAGGATGCTGAAAGTGGTCCAAGGCCTGATAGGAGAGGTCCTTAAAGACGAAATCAAGAAGGAGCAAAAAGAATGGACCGAAAAGTATAGACTTCAGAAACAGCAGTGAGAGCAGCAGCAGCAACAGGAGCCAGATAGAGATTTTGTGGAGTACCGTGTGGACACGAAAGTTCTTCTTCTCCTTCCGAAGAAGCAGACCCTATCCTGTCAGAAAGTCTGCAGCCAGGCAGGGACGCAGTCTTAGACGATAAGAGATTGTCATAGCCCCAAATAAAACATCCATTTTCAGGGCTACCCCAACAATCTAGAAAAGATATACTATTCTATTGCCAAAATATTTGTCTTTGTGTTTGTCTGTAGTTAAAAATATAAAAGTGTGCCTATAGACACTTCGTTTCCCTGGTTTGTAAGGTAGTGTTTTTTTAATGTTTGAGTGATAAGTGTGTTTGTAGGTAAAAAAGTGGACGTGAGTGTTTTTTTAGGCCCGCGAGTTCCATGTTATTAATGGAGGAGTGGGTATTAGTTTTTGTGTAAGGGGGATGTTCTCCTTCACGTCCGTGCTTCAGACATATAAATCGAAGCATTCGTCAGTTTGGCTACCCTCGTTGACCTGTCAACACATTCAAAAAATGAATAGAGCACAAAAGATAATGGAACTCCAGATGCATCTGGTAAATGCTTGTCGCCTCCTAGACGAACTAGCCATGGAGGGATTGATGAACAAGAAGTTGTCTTAGGGAAGGAGAAAAAGAAAGAGAAAGAAAAGGGCATAATACTTCTGATGCGATCCATTTGCCATGTGAAGCCTGTGGTGAGGACACCATTACAGAAGTCACCACAAGCGTTCCCGGTGCCTCGTACCGAAGATTGGGACTTGGAGCTGGAGCTACAACGCCAACAGTGGGAACCCCAGCGACCACAGCAGTATCAGCATGTACGAGCAAGGGATGCAGTCTTCACAATCCCTCAAACCGAAGATTGGGAGAGTGAAGCGAATCAACCCTCTTCATCACTCCCTGTCTTTACCATTTCGCTGGAGAACGATTGGAGCCGTAGATGTTTGTGTGGTGCTCGATCTGGGAGGTGCGGGCATCAAGAACGTGTATTTTGGAGTTTAACACAAGTCCTTTTCAGGGCTAACCAGATCTCTAGAAAATAGAGACTGATCAAGTTGCCAGTCATATCATTATGTGTGTGTATGTGTGTGTTTGTTTGTGTGTGTGCGCGCGTGCGTTTGTGTGTATATTTTTGTTTGTGTTTGTGTGCGTGCGCGTACGTGTGTGTGTATTGTTGTGTATGTGAGTCCGCGTACGTGCGTGTAATTTTGTTTGTGTGCGTGCCTGTACGTGTGTGTGTGTCTCTTTCCCTTAACAGAACCTTTGTCCCTGCTCTCATGAGTATTTTTGTGTTAATGTGTAGTGGTGTGACTATAAACACTGACTCCTTTCCTTATGTGATTGTAGGTAATGTTGTAATTTGTAAATAAAACACTTCCTTCTCCAACTACGTATTGATAAAGAGTATAGTGGATTTTGTTAGTATTAGTATGTTGTTTTGTATAAAAATGTATTTTAGGTTAGCACTCATGTCGCTGTAAATTGTTTAGTAGATGATATGGGCAGTTGGTGAGAGAGAATGTTTTCCTTCACGTCCGTGTTTGAGACATAAAGTGGAGCGTTCGTCAATCGCACCATTCAACACTGAATAATTTAACCATGGCGACAAACCATATGAACACGATGCTTAAATTGCAGGAAGTGGTAGACGATCTGGAAATGGTAGAAGAAATACTGGTCAGATTGGATGATGGGTGCTATTGCTCCCACCGTACAAAGATGGAGATTTGAGGAAGGCCAAGGAACGATTGAGAGAAATGATCGAGGAAAAAGAAAAAAAGGAGGACAAAGAGAAAAAAACAGATCAGAACTTATAACGAAAAATTTATGAAAGAAGAAGAAAACGAAAAGAGGAAACAAGAGAAGGAAAAGGAAGAGGAGAAAGAAGAGAAAAATAAGACGACGAAAAATGTGATGAAGAATATGAGAAGTGGAGAAGAAGAAGAGGAGAGAAAATGGAAAAAATGTTGAACGACTCTTTTCAGGGCCACTCCATTGCCTCAAAAAAGATATCTATTGTCTCTTGCCTAAAACAATCTTAGTCGATTTTTGTGTGATAGATTTATATTCATATAT
>JAECUM010074547.1:0-13408 GCA_016617855.1 Megalonaias nervosa | reverse complement strand
GATAGTATATGTGTATGAATGTATATATATATATATATATATATATATATATATATATATATATATATATATATATATATATATATATGTATGTGTATATGTGTGTGTGTGTGTGTGTGTGTGTGTGTGTGTGTGTGTGCCATTTTCTATTATATTTCCAAAGCTATTATACTTAACGACGTGATTATTTAACAGGAGGGTATGAGGTGCATCACACGTTTCAAAAATTGGTTTATGAACCTATGATGGTTGTATCAACAGATGTGTTGTACATGTTTGATAGGATGATTTGTCGGCATGTATTCTGAATTTCCACCCACCCATTTACTGCTTGGGCTTCATCTCTGCCACGACTCTGGATATATTACAAGAATATAATCTTTATCAGTCCGGGCTTGCAGCTTGCATGTCCTGGCACAAGCTAGCTCGATACTGGTGACGTTAAAGTGATGCTTACCTTGACAGTAGTTTTATCATCTTTATCTCCCCGAGTTTGCGCCTCGTACGTCTTCGTGACGTCTACCTTGATATAACAGCCGATAAGCTCACGATAGCCCCGAAAGTAGATATCTCAAGTACATCGATATCGTCTCCTTGTCCTACATTTTGTGGACTTCCACGTGTTCACTGCGTGATGTGTTCGTGCGGCGGCTGAGAGAGCGTATATCTTGTTCAAATACTTATCATCAAACTACACGAGTACTTGTTATTATTCTCCTGCTCCATGTATTTCGTTTTATTTATATGTATGGTAATAATACGTTGTACAAATAATTATGAGAGTACCTATTCTTTCTAGTCTGCCCTGTTTATTTTATTTATTTTATATCTACAGTTACTTCATAATACGTTGTACAAATAAGTGAAATGAGGAAAAAGGTGCGACAACGCAGCGGATAGAGGGTCGGATTCGTAATTCAATGTTCCTGGGTTCGTTGCCTGTCCATGTCAGCCCGGCTAGGCTGCCTCTGTGTATCATTGGGAAATGCACTCATCTCCTATTTCATTGCCATGATAAAGATATTAATGTGTTAAAGAAGCGTTACAAACAACATCACTGAGAAAGGAACTTAGGTCCTATTTCCTAACATCACTGCGAAAGGCACTTAGCTCCTATTTCCTAGCCATGATGAAAATAAAAATGTGTTAAAAACAAAATTTACAAAAACTACAAACAATCAAACAAAGAAAACAAACAAACAAAAAAGGGCAGAAAGAAAACAAAACACGATTAAGTCATTATTGCTATCAGGAAGTAATGTGTAAATATTCATTAGTCTTACAATATTAAAGTATCGCATAGTCAGTAATAATTACACAATACTAAAATAGCAAAGAGTCAGTATTAGTTACACAATACTAAAGTAGCAAACAGTCAATTATAGTTACACAATACTAAAGTAGGAAAGAGTCAGTAAAAGTTATGGAATACAAAAGTAGAAAATAGTCAATAGTAGTTACACATTACTGAAGTAGCAAAGAGTCAATAATAGTTATGCTATACAAAATTATGCAACACAAAAGTAGCAAATAGTCAATAATAATCAAACACTACTACAAAAGCATATAGTCAATACTAGTTATACAACACTAAAATAACACATAGTCAGTCATAGCTACACAACTCTAAAGTAAGAAATAGTCAATAATAGTTGTATAACATTAAAGTAATGGATAGTCAATACTAATTATACAATGCTATAGTAACATATAGTCAATAATAGCTGTACAACACTAAAGTAACAAATAGTCAATAATAGCTATACAACACTAAAGTAACAAATAATCAATGATAGTTATAAAACACTAAAGTAACAAGTAGTCAGTAATAGTTATACAGCACAAAAATAACAAATAGTCAGTAATAATTCTTGATTTTTTCAAAATAATGCCAGAATATACACGAGGGTCGTTACGTGTATATATTTCAAGGGTTGACTTGATTACATGCATACCAATCTGATTAAAATCAGAATTCCACTGTTATACATGATGATCTGACCACTACCGATTAGGGTCTATGTTATGGTAGCTTACGTTATTGCCAAAATCGCTAATTGTATCAACCAATCAGATGAAGTCTTTTATCTTCGTGTTTGGAATCTGAGCAGTGTAGATGAAGAGAATGAAAGTGTACCGAACGATTTGATTCACTTTCAGATTTTTGAAAGCTGCATTTCCATTGGCTAATTCAAAGGTCACAAGAACATGACACTTAAGTAGTCGTCGACAGATCTTTACGTAGGACGGCGGAGATCTGATTTTAATCAGATTGACATGCACCATACCTTCCACTCCACGTCCTACAATCTCAACTCTGTACACAGAACCTATCCAGTGTTATCAACGATAACCGATTTAGACAAGGATCCGACTTAGCATGCATAAGTTTACTTGGCGGAATCAATTTCTGTCCGCCGTGTAAATAAAATTAGAGCAGTGGAATTAAAGAAACCATTGTAAGGACTCCGTGTAAGCAAGATTAGGACAGTGGAATTCATGAAACCATTGTAAGGACTCCGACAGTTCTTACAACCAAAACCATTGAAAAAAAAACTCAGAAATCTGATTCTTGGCAAGGAGTCGAAAGGTTGGTGAAACTATATCCGTTGTAAGGACTCCAAACGTCCTTAAACTCATATTCCTTGTATGGACTGAGAAAGTTATTAAAACCTTATTCCCTATATGGACTGAGAGAGTTATTAAAACCTTATTCTTTGTATGGACTGAGAGAGTTATTAAAACCATATTCTTTGTAAGGACTTTAAATGTCCTTAAAACCTAATTCATTGTAAGGGCTGAGAAAGTCCTTAAAACCATATTCCTTGTAAGGACAAAGTCCTTAAAACCATATTCCTTGTATGGACTGAGAAAGTTATTAAAAACTTATTCATTGTATGGACTCAGAATATTCTTGAAAGCATATCCTTATCAGTATAGGATCCATCAAAGTTGACCTAGTTGAGCTGCGTGGGTCACCGCGACTTACATAAGTGATTTATTCCCGAGCGAGAGTTTTTATTTCGCGTGCGCCACTTTAATACTAAATTTATTTAGTCAATCACATAATATTTTGTATATTTGACTTATTCTATTACGTACACAATTTTGTGTATTTTTGACTTATATAATTAAGTGCATAAGTTTGTGTATATTAGACTTATTCAATTATTTAAGCAAGATTGATATTTTCAAACTGCACAAAATATTCAGGTGTTCATAATAATATTATCAAAGTCTGTGTTCAGACACAACTAAGGGGTGATATATAGATATATAATATTAATATTGTAGATTAGTTACAATTTATTTTAGCAGAATAGTTGCTATAACAACACATGATCAAATTGCAACCAGTGGTAAGGCAGTTGTTCCCTTCATTCGATTACTGTAGCAAAAGAGCGATATTTTCAAAATGCACAAACTATTCAAGCCTTTATAATAATATTCA
The DNA here is from genome assembly GCA_016617855.1 of Megalonaias nervosa. NCBI lineage: Eukaryota > Metazoa > Mollusca > Bivalvia > Unionida > Unionidae > Megalonaias > Megalonaias nervosa. The sequence goes on along the minus strand of JAECUM010074547.1, from coordinate 9,957 downwards.
AGTTTATGTCCGGACATTCAAGATGTACACGTCATTATAATAATATCAAAGTGTGTGTTCAGACAAACAACATGTACAGGTGTTTATAATAATATGAAAGTTCGGACGCTCAACATGTACAGGTGTTCATAATAATATGAAAGTTTATGTTCGGACACTCAACATGTACAGGTGTTTATAATAATATGAAAGTCTATGTTCGGACGCTCAAGATGAACGGTTCGTTATAATAATATCAAAGTCATACACAAAATATTCATGTCTATAAAACAATATTATGTCCATATAATACTATTATGAAAGTCCGTGTTCAGACACAAGTAGGACTGAGGATGAAGAGTAAAAGTCCGTGTTCAGACACAAGTAGGACTGAGGATGAAGAAGATGTGGTACTTTTATAGAAGATTAGTTACAATTCATTTTAGCTGAATATCCACTCACACAAAAAATAAATAGACTATAGCCAACTGAATATCCACTCTCACAAAAAATAAATAGACTATAGCCAACTGAATATCCGCTCACTCAAGAAATAAGTAGACTATCGCCAGCTGAGTATCCGCTCACACAAGAAATGAATAGACTATAGCCCACTTAATATCCGCTCACTCAAGAAATAAATAGACTATAGCCAACTGAATATCCGCTCACACAAGAAATAAATAGACTATAGCCAACTGAATATCCGCTCACACAAGAAATAAATAGACAATAGCCAACTGAATATCCGCTCACACAAGAAATAAATAGACTATAGCCAACTGAATATCCGCTCACACAAGAAATAAATAGACTATAGCCAACTGAATATCCGCTCACACAAGAAATAAATAGACAATAGCCAACTGAATATCCGCTCACACAAGAAATAGACTATAGCCAACTGAATATCCACCCACACAAGAAATAAATAGACTATAGCCAACGTTTTGTAGTAATTAAAGAGAAAATGTCAGTTAAAGTCAGAAAAGCGGAGAGTGTAAGGAATCGTGTGAAGAAGATAAAATGTTTCGCTCAGAGTGAAGTTTTTGGCCACTCATTCTTGTATAAATTTCCAAGAAGTAGGTGTAGTAAATATTATTTTCAGTAAAATTGATTTCAACGTTCTTCATGGAACAAAAGAGAAGAAAATATGATTAAATTTATGACGTACATTGATGATAATATCGTTGTCATTGGGTCAGCATCTTATATTCTTCATTTCAAGGAAAAGTACGGGTTTCACCATTAATTAATATCGAGGCAAACCCCTGACTCTTCTTGTGTAGGGAGGTGTGGGGCAAATAGGGTGTCTCATTTGGGATCAATAGGCTAGCACCATATATAATTCACTTGGTGGATAAACTAATATTGTGTCAGCAGCCAGTGTATGAGTATTTGTGAGCTCTTTTCCATGTATTCAATGCAAACATTCGTTGCGATGTATGCTTTCAACATGTCTACACATGTCCAGTATATTGGTCATACTGTTATACATTCCATACAATAATTTTGAAACTATGTCTTGTCACGCTTGCGAATACTCAAGCTGGTATATTAAAGAATATGTTCAAAGAAAGAGAAACTAAAAAGCAAAGAAGGAAAAGGAAAGAAAATAATAAAGGAGATATGGGGATATCAAGAAACACAAATAAGGTATCACATAACTAGGAAATATGAATAAATGCTATGAATAGTTACTAACTCCTGTCATATTACTTTTATTTGAATTGCTCTTAAATTTTAGTGTGCCTTATTATTGTGCAAGTTCCAGAGCGCATTTTTCTACCTCACTTGACAGGTATCTCATTTTTTAAGAACACACGAATAATTTGTATACTGTAATCGTAACGTAGAGTTTCTGTCCCTTATATGCAAAGTCAAGGCCAATCAGTTGCTAAATGCCCCGACAGTAACACGTTACAAATAGTTTTCTATATGAACTGTTACATTAGCTCCTAAAGCAAATAAGTTTCTCGTTGTTTGCAGTTTTTAAAGGTGAGACAAGATTAACAATGAGTTCTAATGGTAAAGAATTATTAGTATTATTAACACATATCATACTCTATAGTCCTAAAGTATCAAGTAGAGTAACCTACAGTCCTAAATTATCAAGTATCGCCAGACACCTAGCGTACACTACGGTCCTAAAGTCTCCAATAGTATTGACACCTAGCGGAAACTACAGTCCTAAAGTATTCAATAGCATTGACACCTAGCGTAAACTAATGTCCTAAACTATCCACGATCACTGACACCTAGCGTACACTACAGCCCTAAATTGTCAATTATCACTTGACACCTAGCGTACACTACAGTCCTAAATTGTCAATTATCGCTTGACACCTAGCGTACACTACAGTCCTAAATTGTCAAGTATCACTTGACACCTAGCCTAAACTGCAGTTCTAACGTATCAGGTAACAGTCGCTATTATTGTTTCCTACACTATTTTTCTATTTTTTAGTTTTTAGTTTTCATAATAGTTTATTCATAAACGTATGTGATAAAGGGTACAAATAATGACATGCATCGTATTGTACAATAAATAAATTTTAACGCAAGTGTTTCGCAAACACTTACTCACACACGCATACATACACGCGAACACGCGTACCCACGCACTCATATATACATGTCAATTCACATAATAATTATACATTTTAGGTGACGGATACAATATAGATATTTTGAGTGATGTACAAATATATTTCCGTAGAAATCAACAATTATACACGTTTAAAGTATGATACAAACAGAATTATACATATTTGGGGAATATAGAAATTAAAATAAGTGATGTACAGATAGATTTACATGTGCGGGGATTGAAGCAATATGGAAAGCTCAGAGCAAGTGTTGAAAATAATTCAGAATATTTATACATTGTTATAAATGAATGGCAAATACTGGACTGGCATGCAAGACATGGAACATGAAAACGGAACCAAGGAAAAGAATAGTGATTGACGTTCATCACAGACTTAAATCAATAACTAACTCAAAATTGTGTAACGAACAGAAAAGCCCAGCCAGACACCATCTGTCAAGAAATTCGACAACTTGATATCTATGAAAATCGGCTCCTATTCTTCACTTTCGGCGGTGAAGGGGGAAGTTGAGGAGGGTGTAAATTTGTACAGTAGAGTTTAAGATTGTATACAGATTTATATAACGGTCAGCAACCAAACACACAACCATGTATAGTGTTGCAAGAACACACGGCGTTAACACGAGTTTCCATATAGATAACACCTTCATGATGGATAGGTATGGACCCCATCTTGCACCAGATATTGAACTATACAAGCATGGAGACTATACCACGAACCCGGTTAAAGCTGCGCACCCATGTGATTTGTCATATGACCTACCTAGGCATCGGAATAGAAGTAACACATTTAGCTAACAAATCAGATACATACGAACGCACCGACAGACATATACCTGCGACTCTCTCGTCATTCGTCTCGCCAGTGTTTCCAACTAAAGACTCCCACATTTCCTTCAATTGCTGAGCTGCTTATAAGGTAAAATTTTAAAACGTTTTCAATTACCTTTTCTGAAAAAAAAGTAAACAAATTGTCTTCATAATTTACAAAATGTATATCTTTCGAAAGAAATACACTAAATATGTAGTTTGAAAATGCGAATAGAATAAGGCGAAATCATGTGGATAAGTGTGAATACAATAAGGCGGAGTCCTTTTGGTAAATATGAATGTAATAAGGAGGAGTAGTGTTGGTAACTGAATGTAATAAGGCAGAGTCTTGTGGGAAAGTATGAATACAACAAGGCAGAGTTGTATGGGTAAGAGTGATTACAATTAAGGTGGATTCGTGTAGGTAAGTGTGTGAATACAACAAGACAGAGTTGTGAAGGGTAAGTGTGAATACAACAAGGCTGAGTTGTTTGGGGTAAGTGTGAATACAACAAGGCAGAGTCGTGTGGGGTAAGTGTGAATACAACAAGGCAATGTCGTGTGGGGTAAGTGTGAATATAACAAGGCAGAGTTGTGTGGGGTAAGCGTGAATATAACAAGGCAGAACCGTGTGGGGTTGTAACTACAGCAAGGCAGAATTGTGTTGGGTAAGTGTGAATACAATAAGGCAGAGTTGAGTGGAGTAAGTTGTATCACAGCATAATCATAAAATGTACGTGTAGTAGTAGATACTGATTTGTATGGTACAGCAGTACTTGTCTATCTTCTCCACTTCTTGACCCTTTGGAAAATAACTCTTGTATTTTAATCAATGTACGACCTTAAGTTTTATTTCACATCATCGTCATTAATAGGACTACAGGTTTTAATTACGATTTTGATGACCAGGATACCGAAGTTCATGACTAGTTCATTCCCCCAGCACCATGCAAATAGTAAGTTTATCAAACTCCAGGACTGTTTCATTGATATTGAACTCATAATTTTACTTTAAAGTTAGAATGACAAACATCCATAAACATTCATTCAGCAGAGCAATTGAATGAATATATTCATTCACGCCCATTCAACAATGTAATTACGTGAATATATTCGCATACGCCTTTCTATCTGTGCAAATGCATGCATACATTCATACACACCCATTTAGCTGTGGAATTACATGCACGCATGCGTGCACACCCGTTTAGCAGTTTAGTTACATTCTGATGCTCTTTCTTTCTTGTTTGCTGAATTCTCTTATTACGGACAACACTAATTCGTTTCTCGCACCACGTTGTTATTTAATACTTGTGATCTATAATGCAACTTTAACAGTCATCCAAATCTTTGGATATTGGCAGGATATCCGTGCACATATAAGACGGCGTAATGTTTTTCTTTCCAGTGATAAAAATTATAAGATCTAATCAATTTATTTCAGGAAAGCAAAGATTTGTTTAATGTATTTTTATCTTTTTGTGCGAAGTTGGTTATTTCCATTTGATTTTGGAATAAAATACAGACAATATATCCGATTCATGACATCTGTCTGTCCGTCTTTGACAACTGTCGTCCAGTATCAATGTTGAACTGTCGTTATGTTTAAATTGGCAATTTTGTTTTGTTTAATATTCGATATGAGGGCGAAATATTTCTTTACATCTGTCTCCTGGGATATGAGTCACTATTTCAACAGCTGATCTTAAATAATAATAATAATAATAATAATAATACCCAAATGATGATGATCACAAGTGTTATGTGTGTGTAATTTAGATTTTTAATGTATCTTTAAGAAGTTTTCAGTCATATCACTACGATGTGTGCAGTGTCACAGCTTATTGTCATGTCTTGCACTGGGACATCATGCTGCAGACATGTATCATGATGTCCCACCCAGTCACATTATCCTAACATCCAGTCACATTATCATGACACTCATCCACATTATCATGACACCCAGTCACATTATCCTGACACCCAGTCACATTATCATGACACCCTGTCACATTATTCTGACACCCAGTCACATTATCCTGACACCAAGCAGAGCAGTCCTAACACTAAAACTCTTTATGCTGAGCGTCAAAGAGAGGCAGCTGTTAGTACCATTTATATGTCTTTTGTATGACTCGGCCGGGGCTCGAATCCGCGATCTTCCGCATCCGAGGCATACGCACTAACCATTTAAAGATACTATCTAAACTGTAGAGAAGAAAAAAAAATTCCAATAGGTTTGCCTAATAGGACAGGAACATGCACATATCACATTCATAGTCTCCTGGACACATTATCTTAATTCAATCATGTCAACATATTTTGAACACCACAAATGAAATATTTAGTTCTTATGTTTCACTCTGAACAGTGTGTTATGAAATAGAAGAGAGAAATATTAACCTGCAGTGCAAAAGTATATAGTTTGCAACTTTATTAGAGCCAGACGTAATTTTACTTTCTTGTAGACAGTTCAGATAATTCTGTATCTGCAAATAAAATACAGTGTAAACCCAATTTACATTATTCCTAAATATTTAGGCAAGAGTCCATATTGACATATTTAGTGAAACATTTTCTTGATTCACCATTATGTAATTTAAGAAGCAATTCGTGTCATTAATGACTTAAATTTATCTTAGGCTAGTCTGGCAAGGAGCCGAAATCTAAAGGTGTTTATCTACCTGCATACTCCTAGCAAACTATAATGTTGTATTTACTTGCACTTCAGAATGAGATGTCTAGCAATTTTAAATAATTTTCTAAATATACCAAAATAATCATCGTCTTGTGATTTTTATTTTGATTTTTAAGATTATGTTGTTGTTGTTGTTGTTGTTGTTGTGTTTAACGCCTTTTTTCAGCACAAGATAGGTTATACATGGCGGCCAGTATTAATGGTGGAGGAGGAACCCGGGAAAACCCCGGAAAGAACCATCGACCCACGAGAAACTACTTGCAAGCTTTTTCACATACCAACATTGGCCGAATCTGAGACTCGAACCCGCGCCGATAGAGGTGAGATGGCAGTGATCCGTAACAGTGAGCGCTTTAGATCACTCGCTTCTCGGGGCCCCATTTTTAACTTTATGGTTTCGCATATTGCAAACCACACAAAATTATTGGCACGTTATTGGCACATTTATAATAGTAATGGTAGTTGTTGTTCTTGCTGGCTGCATATTGACTATACTTTAAACAACATTACTGGCTATATGAGCCACAGAAATAGGAGACGTGTTCCCTTCCCGAGAAGTGGTAGACCATCCTATGCTTTATCCATAGATAATGCATAAACATTATAACGATATAACACTGTCCACAGTTAGGACGTAGAGTAGATAATTTTGATTTTACAATTGGACCTTAATGCCATCTAAATTGAACTGCTTGCGTTATTCTATCGACTGGGATGTGCCACTACTACTACTACTACTACTAATAATAATAATAATAATAATAATTATTATTATTATTATTATTATTATTATTATTATTATTATTATCCACGTTTGTATGTACTGTATATAATTTGTATGTGTGTGTATGTATATATGTATGAGTTGGTGATTTATAAGTGTAATCCTTATGTCCTCCTGAATCTCTACCATTTCTTTTTATTGGTATTGAAATAGAAAGTAGAAAATGAAGATTAATGAATGAATCAATCAATCAATCAATGACCAGTTGAAATTGTATGACTGTAGTATTCGCACACCCTCAAGTTTATTTTTAAGACTTTCGATTTTGAAAACGAAAACCATCATTGATATAAAAAATATTTTGTGTTTAACGCCGTTCTTCGGCGAAAGGGCGGCCAGTAAATCCGGTGGAGAAAGAACCCGGAAAAAGCCCGAGAAGACCCATCGATCCACGGAAACTTTCTCACATACCCTCGCTGTCCTAAGGCTCGAACCCACGAAGACAGAGGTGAGATGCTGATTGTTTGCAAAGGCGAGCGCCTTAGATCATTCGGCCAGCTGGGTTCACACACAACTTTTTGTTGTTGTATTCATCAGTTTATAATGTCATGGTGGTAGTAGTAGTGGAAGTGCCAGCAAAACTTGCTTTACTTCCTGCTCTATTAGTAGATATAGTGGTACTAGTAGTACTAGAAGTGGCAGTAGTAGTATTAACAGTAGCAGTAGCAGTAGTAGATGTAGCATTAGTAGTAGTAGTAGTAGCAACAACAAAAGTTCCTTTCCTTGTGGCAGTAGTGGCAGTAGTAGTAGTTGTAGCAGTAGTAGCAGCATTAGCAGTAATAGTATTAGTAGTAGCAGCAGTAGTAGTAACAGTAGTAGTAGCACTGTAAGTACCAGTAATTCATTGTAGTAGAAATACTAGTGGTAGTCACGAACAGGTGGATAAATGCTATTAGTGGTACAGGGACTGGATAGAATGCTAAGTATTCGTAGTAGCAGTTATGAAGGTGTCGATGGATCCTATTAGCGGTAAAATAACTGTGCAGAGAGAGAGAGAGAGAGAGAGAGAGAGAGAGAGAGAGAGAGAGAGAAAGTGATATTGTTAATCACAGTGTTAGTCACAGGTTCTCCACGCCAGCTTAGTATTTAGATGAAGGTAATGAACTAAAGGAAAAATACAAGCGAGTGACAAAATTACCTCAGATTACCCTGATGACCCGTTCTGACATAGGACGTTATCATAATATATTCTTTTATAGTATGATAGACAGAACGGTTGGTGGGAGTAATAAGAGGTAATTGGGTCACTCGGTATGATTGTTCTGTTGCTCTTTTTGACCTAAAGATCGCATCGAGCACCTGTTGTGTTAGTAAGCTAGATAGGCTAATGGACTTGGGTTAGTATAGTCTTGCAAAGATACTTGCACACTAGCATTGGACACTTGTGCCCGTATATTTGAACATATTTATGTGCCAGGTTTAATCTCTGTTTCAGCCATACGGTATGCCCAGGTAAAACTGATAAGCGAAACAAGTATGTCGAAACTAAAGTCATTTGAATTTTCTTGCACTATTTTGGTATGTGCATCCACTATTGAACTTGTGAACAAGTACAATCATTACAGAAAATACAGTCTGATTAACTTGGGAAACTTGCATTTTAAGAGTGTTATAGATATCATGTAAGTATCAGTCTACTATTTACTATATAAAACTATAGGTGTTTGGGATAGCACCACACAAGTATATATTCATATCAACTATGTTCGGATTTGCGTGGACCCCTATTGAGTCAATGTATGAAATTGGAATAACGATGTACTGAATGTGCAGAGTCGTAGGTTAACTCATGTCAATGTCATTCAAGGTTCGAGAGTTCTGCAGTAACGATAAATCGGCAATTCAATCCTCAGTTTCAAAGATTCTCAAACCTAGGTTACTGTATGCTTAGGGAGTTTTACAACGAAAATTTCGGATGTTCACGTATCAAATGGCAATTAACTCAGATCTGTGTGCCTGCGTGGTCAATAAGATTAGAGGAAGATTATTTAACAGCAATCACTAGCAGCATTTACATCCATTACTACACCCCCCCAGTCGATAGTATTTACACACACCACTAAATCACCATCTGTCCATATTATTTACACCAACAAACCCCATATCTATAGTATTTATACTCACCACTAACCCAGCATCCACAGTTCTCCCACCATTAACCCTACAGATGCAGTATTTACAACAAGCAAACCCACAAACGCACAGTGCTTCATCCAATTGTTTAGATAAGTATCTGCTGTAATAATAAGACAAGATACCTCTAATATGATACAAGGCCAGTGAGACGACAAGATACCTCTGATACGACACAAGGCCAGTAAGACAACAAGATGACTCTAATATGATACAAGGCCAGTAAGACAAGATACCTCTAATATGATACAAGGCCAGTAAGACAAGATATCCCTAATATGACACAAGGCCAGTAAGACAACAAGATGACTCTAATATGATACAAGGCCAGTAAGACAAGATAACTCTAATATGATACAAGGCCAGTAAGACAACAAGATGACTCTAATATGATACAAGGCCAGTAAGACAAGATTCCTCTAATATGATACAAGTCCAGTAAGACAACAAGATGACTCTAATATGATACAAGGCCAGTAAGACAACAAGATACCTCTAATATGATACAAGGTCAGTAAGACAAGATACCTCTAATATGATACAAGGCCAGTAAGACAACAAGATGACTCTAATATGATACAAGGCCAGTAAGACAACAAGATACCTCTAATATGATACAAGACCAGTAAGACAACAAGATGCCTCTAATATGATACAAGACCAGTAAGACGACAAGATGACTCTAATATGATACAAGACCAGTAAGACAACAAGATACCTCTAATATGATACAAGGCCAGTAAGACAACAAGATGCCTCTAATATGATACAAGGCCAGTAAGACAACAAGATGACTCTAATATGATACAAGGCCAGTAAGACAACAAGATGACTCTAATATGATACAAGGCCAGTAAGACAACAAGATGCCTCTAATATGATCCAAGGCCAGTAAGACAAGAGACCTCTAATACGATGCAAGACCAGTAAAACGACAAGATA